>JAHDVE020009357.1:0-32720 GCA_022606495.2 Halesus radiatus
GTTTCAAACCAAATTATCACCTGGGGGTTAGGGATGGGTTAGGAATTTGAAAGGAAACGAGTTAATGTGAGTGACTGGGAAGCATTCATCTGTTGACAACTGAAAGGGTCTCTTTACTTTGACTTGATGGTGGTGTTTGTCAGGAAAACCTTTTATCGGTGGACAGCTCATTCAAAAATAATGTTCCTTGTTTTTCGATGGAAAGTGTGAATGCTTTCGAGTTGTTGGTGGGAACTGCAGCAGTTCACTGTTCAGCAAAGAGATCCCAGAATTGGAATTTTTTTATTTTTCTTTTGATCAGAAGTGTAAGTAATTTTCTTGAAGATAAACTTGTCCAGGTTACGAATAACCTTAATAATATTTAAATTTACCTACTACGATCATAATAAGTGGAAAATTTTGCTTTTGAAATGATTGAGAGCTTTGATAGGGGGGATTGAATCCACGACTCCTGGGTAGGAACCTGATGCTTTGGACCACTACTAGTGGTCTACTAGACCATTAACTCAGGGAGGTATAAAGGGGGGATAAATATATATATACATAATGAGGCATGTTTTAATGTGTGGCTACTGACATAATTTGCTGTATTTGGCGACGAAATGGTTTTTATGAATGCACACATTGGTATGTAAACCATATTATGAGTTCCGAGTTAAGTAGAAAAATAAATCTTAAATCAGTTGCCTGTTGTCATCTCAATAGTCATTCAAACAGAATGGTAAGTAATAAGATAGGTTACAAATCGCAACCTTGGGGTATTCCGACCAGCTCATTTTAGTCTAGTAAAAAAAACATTGTCACCAGCTCTATCTTGTGGAATAAAAAGCTGTGTAGTATAAAAATAACAGTATTTCATCGAAATAGCTACCGGTTAGATCCCGAATCGCGCCCTTGGGGTATTCCTGTCATTTCGCGTTACTTTTGTGAAATAATTCATCTAATATTGCATCGTAGCAAATACCTCACCAAAAACACACACAATTTTCTAGACACGTTATTGTGGCTTTGTGTAAATTCCTGCTATTTGTAACCCCGAGCAAATATTAGTACAACATAGGTACTAAGTACAGAGCGTTCGGTTATCGAAGTGATCATTTCTAACTACTCAACTAAAGATAAGAAGAAATTTGACAGTGGAAGTCAAAAAGTACCACAAACAAATCAATAGCTGCTCTTCTTGCTAATAGATGTTATTTGCAGTCAAAAGATAATGTGAACTTTGCACATGACTTCCTATTTGATTTTTAAAAAACATATTGCACAGCTTTGGATATACAGCAAAAGTAACATTAACACTTTAGAGCGAACCTCTAGAGACGATATAAGGTTATTTTTTAATTGAGCATTATTGTGCGAATCTTCCCCTCATTTGCTTCTCAATTATAGTTGAAAGTTTTTCAATCTTGAGAGTTCCTTCTATATATTCTTTTGATAGCTAAATGACATGTGTGAAAATTAGTTTTTGTTTAATTCGCCTTTGTGGATAGGTATTTATAAGGTAAATACCTAGTCTGGTCTGTATGGCATGTTTTGATAAATATAAAAAAAACCTTATTTCATCACAAATTTCTCCATTTTCCGTTTATATGAATTTATATTAGTTTATTAGTTATCAGAACGTAAATTCGGGTGACGGTGCAAATCGTGCGCTCGCAATATTAAATATATATATATATATATTATTATATTATATTTAAAAAAAAATTATATTTTTATTTTTTTATTATTATTATTATTTTTTATATGAATACCGCACAAGAGTCCCAACTGCTCCCAACCGTCTGGAGCCAGTGAGACTATGGCATCCACAATTGGGGAATGTTGTGAGGCTGAAGGTATTGAGAAAAGAAAGAGGAAGGTGGGGAAATACCTGGCTATTCAGATCTAGTCACCATCATAATCATAATCGGATGATTTTTATAGCGCCGTTTTTGTGAAAAATCACCTCAAGGGCGCTGCACAAATATTACTTCCTATTCTTATGTTACATCTATTCTACGAATTTATTTTTTATTTTTATTTTTTCATATTTATTTTCTCTTTTTGGACGGGCTATCATTACACATTATTTATAGACCATATGCAGAGATGCAGTTACATTATCAAAACTAAATACGGCTTGGTCTAAGTTTTCATACATGTTAAATTGAAAAAAAAAAGAAGCTAACTGTATTTATTCCTTACGATATATTGCAAGACGCTAACACAAATGACAGAGTGATTATTTCCATTACACGGCTAAAAGCCATTTCAAGCAAACGTTTTAATTCTGAATGGTGGTCTTTCACCAGGGCGATACTGAGAGTATCTTCCACTCTGGAACGTACCCAAATATAGTACATATAATTTTTAAATTAATTAATTGTGAAACAGCACAAATTAATTAAATAAAATTTACTTGCACACGCCGGGATTTGAACCCGCGAACTTCAGAGTCGTAGTCGAGAGCCTTTTCCCCTCGACCATGCAGGCCTTTATATCAGCTATTTCCAGACGCCCTCCACAACACAATATCAAATTCAAAATGGCCTCATCCGTGTATTTGAGCGGCAAACAATAATGGAAGAATTCGTCACAGGAAATGTAATGAAAAAATGGCGAACCATCTCGCTCCTTTGATATCATATTAATATTTGGTACCTAAAGAAATTTCTTTTCAACCATCGCAATATATTCCACCAGGTAGGACATCGTCTCATAATAAAGCATATCAAATAATTTTTTGATTTCTGTTTTGTTTACGAACTATGGTCCCATAGTAATATAAATAACCACATAAATTCAAAGTTGTAGATGCTTTCAGTATCCCCCTGCTGAAAGAAAGACCCTCATTCAAATTTGAAACGTTACATGAAACGTCTTTAGTCGTGTTTAGTGAACATATCTTAATAGTAAAATACTCATACATCTTCCTTAATCCCATCACGTATTCGATGACTTAAGGGGAACGGCTGCGCTGCCTGTTTCATACGTAACTTAATTTTGGATTTGAGGCCAAAATACACATCCAAACAGAATGACATATTTTTTTTAATTAAAGGTTTAGTCAATATCTACTATGGATGAAAAGTATTTTATTTATTTTTGTTGTAAATTATGAAGACGCCATGAAAAAAAAATCATTTTCATGATTTTAGAGGCAACTTAGAAAATTATTTGCGGGTTTTTTGTATTTAATAAAAATATACCAAATTTGCTATGTAAATATGATTATGTATATAAAAATATAAAAACAAAACATAAAAAACGTTTTTTCGGATCGATATATTAAATTATGCAAATTTGTGTTCCAACGTTAATTGGTCGTTTTTAACTTTGTCTAAAGTCCACCATGATGGTTATTTTAATATTTTTTATATTTTTTTTATTTATATTTTCGAAGGAGAAGGGGTAAAACTTTTTTTTAAAATCACCGTTAGTCCCCAAATAATTGTTAAAGATGCCTCTAAAATTGCGAAAAATCAATTCCTTTAATGGCCTATATTTCATAATTTAAAACAAAAATAAATAAAATCCTTCTCATCCGTACTAGATATTTACTAAACCTTTAATTTAAAAAAAAATATATCATTCGGTTTGGATGGGTATTTTGGCCTCAAATCAAAAATTAAGTTTTATATGAAACAGGCCGCGCAGCTGTTCTTCTTAACGCTATAATTTTATCCTACATCCTCTATGCACCACTATGTCGAGATAAACGAAGTTGAATCTCTTGAAAAGTTTGTTTTTAAGGAGTTAAAATATGTAAATATCTTGAGATGGTATGAGTTGGATACGAGTATATTATATATTTACACTATCAACCAACAATATCTAGACAAGGCATCCAGATCTTAAAAATAAATTGGTTTCCGAAAACATATATCAAAAAGAAAATTAATTATCTCGTATTCCAAAGACCGCAGGAAGCTTTGCGTTTTACCTTTTGTTGGTCTACAAATTGGAACAAATTTGTCTCGTAGCGAGTTGAGACAATTAGAAATATTTTAAATGGGGGATATCGAGGACTTTACTATTGAAAATTTAATCAGCTATAGAATTGCTTAAAAGCATGTATTTCACAAATAACTAACTAACTAAATAACTAACAATTGAATAGTGTAATATTTTTCCAATGTATTCGGATGTATGGGTTCATTGCGTGTGAATGTATTCAAGTTACAACAGGAGTTTGGTCACAAACTTCACGCTCAACAACGATTTTGAATACGGCGCGGCAACAGACTTGCATATACAGTTGGGTTCTTATGTTTCAACTTCTGACGCGTGCCTTTCTATCTTTTGATGGCACGACCAAAATTACATCGTACGATTTGGGGTAAACTTTGCGCTATGTGTTATTTTGGAGCGAAGCATGCTAGTTTTTTGAAGCGGGGTAACGGAATTCGATAGGGAGTTGTGTTATGAAATTACCCCTTGGCGGGCCACGTTCGCCTTGCAAATTTGTACTATACGCCAAATCTAGTAGTTCATATCTCGATGATTTACAAAAAGAAATTTGCTTTCTCATTAACAGAGATGAAGATACAGTGTCTAGACTTTAAGCCATCACATCGATATACTCGTATGTCTGTATTTGATATAATATAGAGTAAGCTTCCATCTACAATAAATTGTACGAACATTAACTTAAAAACGTTGTTTTCATTATTATTAGTATTATTTAAATTCATTTAGTCAACTATTCCATGAAATATCCACGATTTAATGCGATACGCCGGTGTTGTCCACTGAGTTTAAACACCTTTAATTATTTCAATATCTCTTTAAGTGTACTAAACACACAGTTAATATTTTGGGGATTTCTCCGCAATGGATGAAATAATTAGAACTATTATCGAAAGCAACAGAAAAAACGTAGCATCGAAAAATCGTGATAATATTTGACAATATAATACGTATGTATGCGTGCATTGCAAACTTGCTGAGTGGCGAGTTAGTGAACAGAGGGTTGCGGGTTTTTTTTCGTCGTGCCACGATACGCGCTCGTCAGTAAAAGCCGGCAATCTGCCCGTAGTAATGGACGTAACATGATGTTTTTTCTTCTGTTTTTTCTTCATTTTACAAAATGATTTACGTAAGTAATAAATGCAAACTATTTATTTTTATCAAACTAAAAAATCACAAAGCTCTAAATTAGTTTACTGCACACCGAGTGTACAGCATCAGAGATCGAGAGATTTTACAGCATCGTAAGGGAAGGGTTAATGTAATAAATATAAAAAACCTACATGGAATAAACTAGTTAAAATTTAATTAAAACCATTTTAAGGTTGTGTATATTGGGGATGCGTATAATTAAAAGTTGCGGGGTCCATAAACGAGTTATGGAGTACTAGCAACTTTAAAGTTTGAAAGTCACTCTAAAATCTGACTAACCGGAAATTTGTTCGTAATTATGTTGCTAAAATTGCTTTACCGAGATCGTAGTATAACTTCACTTTGAACATTCATAGCGGTTCACGTACACACCAAATCATCGTAATTTCAAGCATGCGCTATGTAATATATGTGGGTAGATGTTTTTTTAAATGTTAATACCGTACAAGAGTTCCAACTGCCCGGAGCAAGTGGGTCGATGGCATCCCAAGTTGGGGCATATTGTGAAGCTAAATGGGGCGGGGAAGGGAAGGAGATGGGGTAGAGGAAGGTTGGGAAGTACCTGGCTAATAAAATACTATTATTACAATTCTCTGAAAATCGCACTGGATTAAGGTCAGTTATAACCCATTATAACAACATTACAGATTTAAAAGTGGTATAAATGAATTATAATTATATAGATTTATGTTTTTTTTTGGCGGCATTATTAATAAATTATTAAGAATTACTATGTTTTCACCACAGCTTTTAATACATAAATATCAACATGTTTCGAAAGCAAAGCTTTCGTCATCAGGATACACGGTGTACTAAAAAATAATGACAAATATAGACAAATGATAAACATCGATAATAATAATGTAAGAATAGAGATAATATGAACAAACAAAAAATAACAATAAGTGATAAAAGTAGGTAAGTAATTAATTAAAAAAGTAAAAAATTTAAAAAAATAAAAAAAAATATTATAAAATATTAAATTTACATTAGAGATTATTATTATTATTTTTTTAAATTATTTTTTTCACTTTTTATTAATTACTTACCTACTTTCGTCACCTGTAATAAATTTTTGTTCATATTTGACATTTCTCTATTCTTACATTATTACTTTTCAAAATTTTATTATTTGTTTATTCGTCTCATTATTTCTCAATCTACTGTTTATTCTGATACTCTGCAAATGGAATTGAATATATATCCTGTGTATTTTGTATAATCCACTATTTACATATTAAATAGTGATTTATACAAAACACTCCTTATTCGTTTAATTAAATAACAATTCAATTGATTCATACAGCAGACGCATTTATCAAAATATCTCATCGCGCGTGATGAATAATAATTTTATTGTGTAAACAAAATCAACGGAATAGTTCATATCGTGCTTCCGCCCTATGATAAAATAATGAATCAGTGATAAGATTAAATAATATTAATGAAATCTGTGGAACTCTCGAACTCTTCAATCAATTGATAGCAAAAGCGTTTGACATACTGCTTCCTATGGAGTTAAATATATATATCGGGTAAATTGTTTTATTGGCCGGCTACGTTTGAAGTGCCGCCGCACTGAACCTACGTTTGCAGCGCCTGCCAAAATCTCAACACGAATCTCTTATCCACAGGAGTATGTACCATGTATCAACTTCCATTGCCTTCACGGGCGTTATATTATTTTCACATATTCCACATGGAAAAACAACTAGACTGCGTGCAGAACTTAATGTTGTGTGCTTAACAATCATATCCTGACCTCCACAACTTCACAAGTTAAATATCGTGCATTTGCAATTATATTAAAGTCTTTCTCTTCTCCCAGAAGATGCCTCCCTTTATGTGAAGGCTTTGAACATTTTATGGGATCACCATCATTATGATACTGTACTCTCGCATTCTAGGCTGGCACTTGGCCTCCTCCAAAAACGTTTTCTAGCGGTTCCAGTCCATAGCCAATCTTTTTCAGTTCGCAGGCCTTCCCATCTGACTTCAATCTTCTTCCACATTCATTCCACCTCTATCCCCGTTTTCTACGTCGGCCCCTACCAATTCTTCTCCAATTCTCAGATCTTCCCATACTGCCCTACTTTACTTCAGCAGTTATTCCACCTCTATCTCGGTTTGCTTTGACGGCCGTTTCCAACAACCGTCCATACAGCCAACCCATTGCAGCATTTAGCTTAGGATATACAATACGTTACACCATACTTAATAAAATCCTCAAGTGAATGGTTTTTTTGGCCTAATCGTATAACAACTTTCAGGATAGCGTATAACTGTTCTGTTTTTTCAAGAATCTTGATAAATTTCTTGGATTACCGCTCTTCTACACTCCCTACAAAAGAAATCCATAAAACACGGGAAGAACAAACATTCTTCTGTTCTCATACTCCTTGTCTTGAAAATTCTCTAGGTATTGAGAATGCAACTCAATGACGTACAATTATATGAGACAGTTCTTGTCGAACGCGAATGATATGGGATGATGGTAGTGAGTAGGTTGTAGTATGTCTTCACGTCAGAAAAACAAATTATAACGTAATATTATCATTATTTGAATGGTGGTAATGCGCTTATTGGATTCATTCACACGGAAGGAGATATGGGGCGATGAGTAAAAGCAAACTAAGTAAAAAATCAACACACTTTACCGTTTCATTGGTCGGTTTTGGTAAGTGGAGGCGTATGAGAATGAAGCGATTTGATAATATAAATCTTTTGTAGGTACCAAGCATAATGCGTATTTTTTGTTTTAAAAGAAAGATCAACATTTTTACGGATTACGAATGATGATATTTGATTTCTCCCTACTTCCGTCATACCGAAAATTTTTTCTTGTGCAATGATTGGAAACTAGAGCTAGCAGATGGCCTCCATGGTCGAGGGGTAAGGCTCTCGACTACGAATCAGAAGGTCGCGGGTTCAAATCCCGGCGTGCGCCACTAAATTTTATTTAATTAAATTGTGTTGTTTCACAATTAATTCATTTAAAATAGTAGTGTATTTGCGCACGTTCCAGAGTGGAAGATACTCTCAATATGACCCTAGTGAAAGACCACCATTCAGAATTGAAACGTTGCTTGAAATGGCTTTTAGCCGTGTTTGGTGACCAGATCTGAATAGCCAGGTATTTCCCTATTTCCCTACCTTCCTCTTCCCCCTTCTCCTTCCCCTCGCCAATACGTTCTGCCTCACAACATTCCCCAATTGGGATTGCAATGTTGATCACTCGGTTACTTACTGAACAATATTTACGATTTAACATACAATAATATGTATTCTCCTGCATTTCTGCACTCGTTCGAGTCAACGCTTGAATAAATCCGTTGTTTCCGATGTGACAAAGTCGACAGACCAATTTTAAAGAGCTGCGTCGTTAAAACTTCTGCGACTCTTCGGAGATTTTTGGAAAGGGAGTGGAAAATATGAAATGACTGGCTGTGGAATAATACCCGAGCTTTTGAATACTTAGTTAGGTACCCACTTTTTTATGTTTCAGCAGTCCAACAGTGTTTTTTTAAACTTTGTCATAAAATAAACGAGCTCTGGCTGGGCTTTGTAAGTCGCTCAGTGGAGCAGTACTCATGAAACTGTCATGAAAGTAAAATAAGTATATTTTTTACTTATCTGTCTTTACACTCAGTGCCCAGTATCTCTGTATTTTGTTTTCACGTATTTCCACTATCTATGGGCTCAGGCAGTGTACGCTGTACGGTGTGTATGAGTGGGCCGCATGCTGGAGGTAATCCACCGTAAATATTGTCAGCGTATTTAGGGAAAAACACTCAACACAATCATTACAGTCGCATTGCAGGTATGAAGGCTTTATCTCATTTGGCCAGGGGTATGCAAATCGGAATTTTTTGGATACACGCGTGAGATTCTTTGAAACTATAGACTTTTCAATGAATAACATTCTGGTATTTGTATTCTTCTTTGTACGGTGGAGGAGACATGTTGGGAGTATAGATCAGATTTTTAGGTTATTTAGCGAGTCGACGACATTGCGAGTTATTTGGTTTGGAACATATGTGTCTCTGGGAAACTGGTGAAGGGGGCACTCTTCTGCGATATGTTCTGTAGTTAGCGTTTGTTCAAATTCACACAGTTCAGTAAATTCAGTTTTTCTAAGGCCCCCATTAATGCATTGTGTACGCAAAGCGATGAGACTGCATAGGATGCAGTTTTGTGAGGTCCACGTCCTTCAAGTGTGAGAGAACTGGCGGTTTAGTTGTTCTCATAGCAGGTGCGTGTTTTACACGTCCGATATATACTTATGAATACAGAATCGGGACAATCTGTCGAATATGTGTAAAGTATGTTTATTTTATCATTTGTCTTGTTCTTCATTTCGTGTGATGTGTTATGTTGTAATTGGACGACAATGAGTAAGCAACATCGAGGCGCCTACGTGAAACTGGTAGAGTGGATACTACACTTTGATTTGCATTACAGCTTACCTGATTAGTTGAACCCTCTCGGTCACATAAACACGTGTACTATGATCGCGCTTTTCGTATATCCGGCCCGGCGGTCATCTGGAATAAGCTTCCCCCAACATCCAGAATTTAGCAGATTTCAAACGGGTATTAAAAAAAAAAATTATTCAAAAAAATCCTATCCGATATAAATATAAATTCATGTACGAGTACGTAGAAACAGAATTTCATGATATTTTTTTCTGTTAATCCTCCATGGCTTATTTAGTTGCGGTTTTCTCCCCTAGTTATTTAATTCCCCTAGTATTCAGTGAAATACCATGTATATAATATCATATAATTTTCTCTTGCTCTGTCGTTATTTGTACCTAGGTGATATTTTATTATTTACACCCTTAGTTTCTAAATTGTTATATTATAATACCTGCTCATTAATATTTTATGTCATAGTTTTAATTTGTATATATAGTATAATAACAGATATACTATGTAGTATATCTGTTATTTTACAATTATATTAGGTTAGGTTAGTTAGTATAAAGCGCACTTGAACTGAACCTGCACAAAACTGCGCCATGGAAATTTACTCTTATTATTATTACACTCGTCAACAATTCACTTAGCGGTTTGAAAGGGCCACGTTCATACGATGCAGAGTCCTTTGGTTTCCAATTGTACACCATTTGACCACAGCGACTGAACTGTGCGGATTGCGGTTTATTGCAGTGAAGTAGTTATTAATTAATGATTTAATTGTAGTAGTCAAACCGTATCATTATCATCAGCGCTAGAACGCTTGGAGAGAGGTGGCTATCTCTTAAAAAAGCCATTTCTGGCGTTATCTCTCAATCAACCACCTCATGTCTGAGGTTCCGGATTCGTCTCAATACCGCCATTAAAGCATTGGTTTTCCAATAGTCCTTCGTTCTGCACACTTATATTAAAGCAAGCTCTTGGAAAATTTAATTTTTTCCACATAATTAGCCTAGCGGGTCCGTCACAGCTTTTTGAATGTTGTTTTGAGGACTCAATTTACAAAGCTAGGAGACAAACCTAAATACTAGATTTTTTTCCATCCTTGCTCCCAGAAAATACGTTACTTGTAAAAATTCGCATTTTCTCAAAAAAATATATATTGGGTTACTGTTACATATTTTTGAATAGTTAACTTCTTTATTGCCCCTACTCATCAGTGTTTCATCTTGGAATTTACATTTCCGCTAGAACCTACAAAAAAGTATTAAATAAAATAATTATTTTGAACGGAACATACGAACACAAATGAGTAAACGTCGAAACTAAAACAAAGAAAAACGATAAAAGAGACAATTAAACAAATACCCAATACATAAATGTTAAAAAAAAATAATAATAATAATATCCCCAGTTCCCTAAGTTAGAGGAGTCCTTGCAAGTAACTACATTAGGTTAAATGAATATTTTCCTAAATAAATTGCCAGTGCAATAAAAATATGCAACTAAAGACTTCCCATTACCTCAATAATTCCGGAATTACCTTGTTATTTTCATCAATAAATGTTTTTATTCGATTCCCCCAGAAAATTCGTTATCTTTCAAATCCAATTGGACACAAAATTCTCCCATTTCGAAGGCACCTCAATCCGCTAGAAATGATTTTTTATTTCGATACATTTTTTTTCAAACCACAAATTTATTTTTAAATTTCCAAAACCAGTTACGCATGTCTCGAGCTACATTATTCATTTAAAAATAAATTTGCGGTATAAAACAAATCTTTTTGTTTGTTTTAAAAAATACGTTAAACCACAGAGTAATAGCTTTCTACAAAAACATTATTTTCTCCCAAAACTCTGTTTTGTATAAAAACGTACACGAATCTGGTGCGGCGGGAGATAAGATGCGTTCTTAACTAATTTTGCAAGCGTGCTTTAAAGCCACTGTTTACAAAATTTTACAAAGGATGACGTAAACTTTAATCGTTGGCCCAGATGTACGTAATATTAAACTTTTTTTATGTAACGTCGTATAGGTAAAAAATTTATATTAAGAGGAACGGCTGCGCGGTTTTGAGTAAAAATATAGTAAATGTCTAGTACGGATTTTTGCTTTATATTATGAAATATAGGCCATTAAATTATAGCGATTTTAGAGGCACCTTTAACAATTATTTGAGGGCTAACGGTGATTTGAAAAAAAGTTTTACCCCATCTGCTTTGAAAATATAATGTCATATAAAATAATTTTAAAAAAAAATTTATTAAAATAAGCATTATAGTGGACTTAAATTATTAAATTAAAAACAACTAATTTACTTTGGAACACAAATTTGCCCTACATAATTTTAAATATCAAACCGAAAAAACGTTTTTTAAAATTTTATGTTTCAAAATTTTTATTTACGTAATAATATTTACATAACAAATACGATTTTTCAATACAATAAACCGGCAAATAATTTAAGTAAGAATCTAGGAAAATTGATTTTTTTTCATGGCATATAGGTACTTCATAATTTTAAACAAAAATAAATCAAATCCGTACTAGATATTTACTAACATTTAATTTGGATGGGTATTTTGGCCTCAAATACAAAATTGAGTTATGTATGAAAGAGCATTCCTCTTAAGAGCAGTCAAGAAATATACGAATAATGAATACGGTTTGTCCCGTTTAGTCTCCATCATACAAAAAATGTGCTGATGACACTTTTGTCATAAAATAGATAAAAGTTTATGAGCTATGACAGCTATGTGACTTAGATCCTTTGTTTTCACATACGCCATAGTATTTTTTTTTTCTTTCGGAAATTGCGTTCAATAAATTTTTGTTATGAAAATTTATCTCGGAAATATGAATGTATTGATGTGATTTATTTTTACATGCAGAAAACAATACATATTTTTTTTAAGTTTCAAAGAAAATAAAAATGGTTTGTTCATGCAATCAGATTTAAGGATCAGCACTCAAAAATGGTCCTTAACATCACTTCGTAGTTTGCTAACTCAAGTAATACTACAAATGATTTATCTGTAAATTCTATACGACTTTTTCATGTTTTCCTATATGCTAAAAACATCCTAGCTCCAAATGTATTAACAATATACATAAAACTGATAATCAAAATTTCAAACGCCTTTTTCTCAGGTGTATCATTTTTGGGTTGGACGCTTTCTGCATAACTATGTCCAATTCCATTTTATATTCTGTATATAGACACGTCAACAAACAATTCATTTCAATATTTAAAAATGTTCCCATTTTTATATAATCTTTAAATTAGCGCCATCTATGAGCGCTTATTACCTTTGTCCTAAAGTGGTTTGGAGAGTTGTTTATTTTTGTTTCGTGTATCATGCACGGTTTGTGTTGATTCGTATTGTTTTTTTATTATTATTTTGGTGCAAATTAACCAGAATGTTTCTTGCATTACATTCTGATGCTTTGTTTACGTGAAAAAAACAAATGATCACAACTGAGCAATCAGGGTATGCCTAAATGAATTCATTTCATTTATTGCCAGACATAAACCCGTACTCATCGGAGTTCTAATATCAGTTCTGTTTATATTTGCAGGAGAACATAAATCATTAACTTGAGGTGGGTAAATAGCAAATACTAGGTGAGCCAAGGCAAACAATCACGTCAAACATTATTAGCCATGTTCTAGGTAAATGCGAACTAATATAAAGTTATCCAATATTTACCTAGAACATAAATACAAACAGACTCTTCTACTTGGAGAGTATCTACTAAATAACAAGCCTCAACTATTGATATTACTATAATACTAGTTAGTTATTATATTTCGTTGCTTAGTTTAAGGAGAAGTCGGGTTCGCCCGAGGAAGACAAGGCGCGATCAAGTGAAATTCTTTTGTCGAGTCAAAATAACAGAAGAGAGTGTGTTAATGAAACATAGAATGTGTGTCGAGACAATGTTGTGTGGCGGTCTATCCTCTCTACTTACCCTTGAGTGGAAACGGCGTGAAAATTTGATACTTATGGTTATCATTTTTCTAAATATCTAAAGAAAACCATTTTGACGGTCCCATCGCAAGGTATCGAATTTGCAAAATTTCGATTTTTTTTGGTCTTAAACTATGCAATTTAATAAATAATTTTTAATGTTTTCTAAAAAAAATGGAGTTTTTCTCTAAACTCTCCTTTTTGGAATGAAAATGATCGATACTGCACGATGCTTCCTGCATAGAAAATGATCGATACTGCACGATGCTTCCTGCATAGAAAGAATAATCTAACTTTGTTTTCATTCTCCTGTAAACCTCGCAAAATGCAAATTCGACAGACACATTACATTCGGAACGCCGATTTATTCATATAGATTACAATAATTTTATTTATTTCCGCTACTGTTTATCGGCCACTTATTAGCATATTTAAAGTTATTTAACGAATTGTTATTCAACAGTTTATTGAGGCATAGTGAAATCGCCCCCAATAACACTGACATTCCTGGTTTAAGAATAACCCGACGACATAAATATAAATTAAAAATTCCTCCTGCATTCGGAATTATAAGGAAAATATGTTCCTTGTGCAATGATGGAGGACTCATCTAGCAGAGGATTGAACTCGTAAAGCTTGGATGAGAATCTGACACTTTCAACCACTTGGCTTCTAACCGGCGTAATGAAGATAAAGTCAAACAAACATTTAAAAGTTGTACTTAGACAACATGTGTGTTGCCAATAATGGGCACAGAGCGGAAGGCTAAGTTAAATTGCATTTATCTAATAGTTCGCTTAGCGTTCGCTGAGGTTTTTTTTGATGAGAGCGGCAGTAATAATAATATTAATAATAATCTTAACATTCAGCTTCATATGGAGCAGTTTAGTGATGCAATTTCCTTAACCCTTTCCAACCGTACGTATGTTTTATAATCCCTAGATTTTAGATTTTTTCCTCCATACGGTATGAATATTTGAAAATCCCTAGATTTTAGATTTTTTCCTCCCTATTTAAAGGAAATGAAAATTGGCGGTTTTCGTTTTCCAATTGCTGGCACAAGTGGCTTTTCGCGGTTTTTATTAGAATTTAGCTACTCGTTCAGTGTTCAGTTTTTGTATTTAACGTCAATCAAATATTTTTTTAAATTTTTCACGAATTTTTTGCAAATTATGGTTCCCAACAAAAAAACGTTGCGATAGTCGTAAAGTAAAAAAAAAACATTTTTTACTGTTTTTGCCAGTGTTGATCCCCAACCCTTGTGATTATAACCACAAACAACATTTATTGTCTATTTGTTCAAAAATAATCTTCCCCGATGATGGACACTGTAATGCTTTTAGAAACGTTGGCTACAAGAGGAAGAAGCGCAACATGGTATGATATCCCAATACCTTTGGCCATGAAAACCTGACATTTTAATTGAGGTTTGGGTCTCACAAAATCGAAAAACATGTTTCGGAAAAAGTACGTATATTTCTCTTACAATATTTAAAATATATTGAAAGAATATTTATAATATCAACATGGGAACTGTCTTTTTACTTTTTGCAACAAAAATCAAATGTATCACAATTTAAAAATACTTTTTATGCATCAAAAATTAGTGTTAGAATTTTGGAATTATGGGGTAATGGGCATCCTACATGTTTTCTTTGAATTATTTTTCAAAGGCTTGTGAGTGCATCAAATACTGTCTTTTCTGGAATTAGACGATGATGAATTTACATATTTATTTATGTTAAAATCACACAAGAGTTCCAACTGCTCCTAACCCTCCGGACTCCATGAAATTATGGCATCCGCAATTGGGGTATATTACAAGGAGGTAGATAGTGGGGAGGAGAAGAAAATGAGGTAGAGGAAGGTTGGAAGGTACCTGATTATTCAGATCTGGTCACCAAACACCTTAAAATCTACCTGAAGAAACGTTTACATGAATGTCAAAGCTTACCACACAGTTTAATAGATTTTTTTTTGTAAAAGAAATACAAACATTCACGGATTACGAATAACCTGACAATATTTTTAAATATTCTACTACCATTACAGTTAGCAGAAGATGTTGCTGGTGTCATTGTGGAGGACTGAAGCAGCCTTCAATATATTTGTTTAATTATTTTTTTTCAAGTATCTTGAACATGTAAACGTTGTTTGAAATATCCTTAGACGCGTAATAAGTCGTGAATAGCAAAGAACTCTCCCACCGTCCTATTTCCATCTCCATCCTACCTCATATCCCTCCCCCCCCCATAACCTTCTGTCTCAAAACATACCACAATTAAGGATACCATAGTGTCAATTTGAAAATTGATTTGTTTTCATAGCCTATACTTCATAATTTAAAACAAAAATAAGTAAAATACTTCTCATCAGTATTAGATATTTACTAAACCTTTAATTTAAAAAAAATATATCATTCAGTTTGGATGGATATTTTGGCCTCAAACCCAAAATTAAGTTATGTATGAAACAAGCAGCACAGCCGTTCCTCATAAGTAGATTGAATCGGTTAAATTTGTATGATTTGTCATTTTATATAAAACTGAGAAACTCATGTTCTACCGCTGTAAGTTTTAATTCGGGTCTGAAAGCGTTATAGTAAGGGTCATATCATTAAAAACCTACATTCAAAATAACTTTCTGTTTTTATTTTGAGTATTTACCATGGGATTATTCGCTCTGGGTCCTATGTAGCAGGTATCTTCTCTTCGCACATGCTTCATATCTTATCTCGGGGATGCTGTATATCATTTCAGTTGTAATCTCCTAATATCTTAAGTAACGAGCTCAGTAAATGGGTTCATACCGGAGATGAGAGCAAATAGAACAATCAGATCTCATTATTTTGATACGAATATTTGAAAAACCCGAAATAACGGTTAATTTTTTTATCTCGTTCAAATATTATTTTATTACTGTCGCTGTGATTGACAACTCTATTTATGAAGAGAACGACCTCAAAATGTTAAAGTTGGTAATCAAAAACATTCTTCGCTTCACTTGTATTATTTTAGAAATAATAATAGACTTATATGCGTGTTGGGAGCGAGGGGAAATAGAAGTTTTTACATAGAATAAAGAAGAACGCAAGTAATGTGATGTGGGCACTGACGTTAGAATGAATAGACTTGTCCTAAGTGCGATTTCGACAGCTGGAAACAATGGTCACGTAACACCCATTTTGTCACCAGCTTATTTCAACTGCCTTCCACCCTTCTTCCGCGTGATTTTTATTGTGGTAAGCAAATTACAAATCAAGGGTAAAACTAAATACTCCAACAAATTTTACTTTCCCTTTTTACTTAAATACCCCCGCCCCTTTTATTTTGGTTTCTTTCCGCTGCGTGTTGGGGCTTCCCTATGTATTATTGGCTCCGTGGATGTTGGCGTATTACATGATCTAAAGGTCTAGCCAATTGGCTCTTAAATTTCAAATTTAAAAAATCGCTCTCCTAGTACAAAATCAAAAACAGTGAGACGACAGCATACCCCATTGAGGTATTTTGTGAATATGAAAGTAGTATGGAGGGGTAGGGGATAATAAAGTGGAAGGTAGAGAAGTACCATGTGCATATTGGGAGCGAGGGGAAATAGAAGTCTATCATAGAATAAAGAAGAACGCAAGAAATGCGATCTGGGCGCTGATGTTAGAAATAATAGACTTGTCCTAAGTGCGATTTCGACAGCTGGAAGCAATTGTCACGTAACACCCATTTTGTCACCGGCTTATTTCAACTACCTTCCAGGTTTCTTTCGCGTGATTTTGATTGTGGTAAGCAAATTACAAATCAAGGGTTAAACTAAATACTCCAACAAACTTTACTTTGCGTTTTGCTGTTTTACTTAAATACCCCCGCCCCTTTAATTTTCGTTTCTTCCCGTTGCGTGTTGGGGCTTCCCTATGTATTATTCTCTCCGTGGATGTGGTCGTATTTCGTTTTCAAAGTCTGGCCAATTGGTTATAATATTTCAAATTTAAAAAATCGCTCTCCTAGCACAAAACCATTTTTTTTTAAATTATTTTTTATGTGAGTACCTACCTCACGAGAGTCCCAACTGCTCCGAACCGTTTGGGGCCATTGAGATGATGGCATACTCCATTGGGGTATTTTGTGAATCTGAAGGTAGTAGGGAGGGGTAGGGGATAAGAAAGTGGATGGTGGAGAAGTACCTGGCCCTTCCGATCTGGCCACCAAACACGGCTAAAGCCATTTCGAGAGCCGCCCCCCCTAAACAAGTTAATGATAAAAAAAAAGAATGGAAATGAACACTTACGAAAAAAAAATGTTTGTAATTGGAGTCAAACCTCAAAATCTGCAATGCACATATATTGACTTATTTCTAATCACCCAGTATAGAAAAACTTCCTTTGTTGTTTACGGACACACCTAGGCACCCTGTACTTCCCAATTGTACCTACAAAGTACACATCTGTGTTGTGTTTAGCACGTTAGAAGTACAAATACATCAATGTGTTATTGTCTCGCGTTTTATTGGATGTCAGAGGTACCCAACCTTTTCCAGATCATCGTAATGGTTTGTAACTATTACTACTGTATTCCACTTGGGACCAATTTTATAACCATCGTTCGTAACGCTTGATACCACGTTTAAATAATATTTGATCTACCGCCCGATTTCGCCTTTTTATAAACGTTCGTTAGATTACCAGACGCTTGACAGGAGTCAGTTGTTGCCCGACGATAGTTTATTTGAAACCGTGCACTATTTTAATTAAAAAGACAGTATATAATTTGCATTTGTGAAATATGTTCCTTATCGAGCAGTGAAAGTTATGACGATCGAATGGCAATTATTTAAGAAAAAAAACGGATGGGTAACTGTCCGTTAACGCTAATAGTTCGTTACATAACAGAAATATGGTAGTTCGTTTATAAAACTGGCCCTTAGTAACTTTAATTTTAAGTTAAACGGAAAGTCTACCTGATGGATCAGTAAAATCACTCAAACGGTAAACACTGGCGTCATATATTGTATATATGTTCTATCATAGATATTATAAACAAAGGGAGATATGGCACGGAAGCGAGCCGACTGTCGGCGACTGACGCAGACCCAATGGAAGTTACGCGTGTAGGTAGAATCACAGGCGGGGAGCCGCTGTGCGTTTATACGATATGCCGTAGTATGGGTGTTTTGAAAGAAAGCCAGAATGATATTATCATTATTTCGTTAGCGAAGTTGTTCTAATTAATATATGTACCAACAGATGGCACTGATTACACCATTTGCTGGCATTGCGAAAAAGCATTGCTCTTTAGACACTAACATAAAAGAGTCGTCCCTTGACGCGCAATGCGCACACATGTACGTTTAAATTTATAGAATACAGTCAACATTTGATTATGATGCGTACGTCATTTCGCGTACTTAGTTCTTGCTTTTGACTTTGTGTGGGGTGCGCGGCGCTGCGTTTCGTGGTTAATACTTTGCGCGTATTTTTAAAAGTGAAGATTTTGTCCAATTTAATATTATTTATGTTTTCATGCGAGTAAGGTAAGGTAGGCACTGTTTATGTGCCTTTATAGACGGCACGTCTCTGGTTGTACACCGTTATTATACATGTATTCTCTGTAATTTTTATGATAACTTCCGTCTGTTGCGTACAATATAAATAAAACCGAAATCTATTCTTGGAAACGGAAGGAAGTTTTCGAATTCGACGACAGGAAGGTTAAGAAAAAAGGTTATTCACCCCTAGCGCAGAGTATGAGTCGTACTTACGCGACAAACATTATTTCCAATACGAATTCCCTCACTTACGAACCGCGCCGCAAGCGATATTGAAAAAGTGGGACTTTGACTCCGCGGCCCGTTTCTCAAACCAAGTCTGAATTATTCATGGGCCGACATAATAATGTTAATATATACAGAGCCACCTCAGGTCAGGTCGGGAGGTGACGGCTGTTGACAAATTGTAGAATATCGCGTTAGACTCTTACATACGTAAATCCAGGGTTTTCCGTTTGTATTGTGTGCAAAGTCGGAATAATTGAATAGTTAGTATTTTAAAGTTTCATCTAAATTTTTCAGTTATTTTTTCTTCTTGAAAAATATTACTAATACGCCAGTTTTTTTTCCAAGTGACGAATATATTTCTTCTACGACGTTTTTAATAATACGTGTTTACACTCTTGCATACACTTCCGATAGTGTAGTCCTCACATCACCGAGAAACATTATGTTGTTTCGTTTATACCTATGCTGATGTAAGCGTAATTAATGAAATTAAGAAAGGAACTCTTAGATGGTTTGATCATGTAAAGCAGATGAACTTAGAAAGGAGTATAAGGAGGAATATATGAGCCAGAAGTAAATGATAAAATAAGTTAGGGACGCCAGAGGAAAACACAGCAAGATCAAGTAAATCAATACCTGAGCGGACCACGTCAAGAGCCAGAATAACAGAAGAGTATGTGAGACGATGTATGAATGTGAATTAATTAAGAAGTGTCCATCCACCCTATCCACCCTCGCGAGAAACACCGCGATGACTAGTTACACTTATTTTAATTTATAATTTATAGCGAAAAGGTAACAATTCAATGTAGTGATAGAATTTTGTGTATTCGAAATTTTTTTATGAGTTGTCTATTAATTACTTTTTTTTTCTCATCCACTGAATTTTCTTTTCTGAAGTCAAACAACATTTTTGAAACTGTAGTCGCGTCGACTCTCGCTGCGATACCCGTGGTTGAATCAATAGAGTTTACTCGTATAGTTTAATGGCGCAGCATTTCAGTCAATGCAAACATTAAACGAGAATTGAAAATCCGCTCTTCTGAAAACAGTATTCTTACCGCTTCCACTTCAGACACATTTCTTATTTTTCTTCAACCCACTTCCTCCTCATTCTACTATTATTTCTACTTCTTCCAGTCCTCTTTGCGTTTCTCTTCTTGCTTTTCTTCCCACAACTCTCCTCATTAGTTTCGTTAAGGACGTGCAAAGTACCATGGGATCTTTCGCTGCAGTTTGCTACGTTCAGTCGGAATGTTTCAGTAGTTAGAGTTTAGGTAGAGATGGGTATGTTCTAGTTGGGTTAGGTTATTTTTAGAATGTAAAGTGTCAACGTTTTACGTACACCTTCCTAAAATTATGCAATTCATTAACCTAAGTTGCAATCCATTTTTACTGTCGCCACGGTATTTATTTTATTTAAAACAAGGATCTTTTCCTACAAAAGATTTCGCATCATTCGCTCATCTATCGCATCTATTTTTTAAGTTTATTTTTTATTAGAAACACAAACAAAATATTTACATAAAAGCATTATACATAATATATCACATATATACAATCGGCGTGTAATAAATGTGTTTAGAACAGGTGTGGTGTACGCTATAAAGTGTATGAATTATTTAGTTACAAATAACAATGTTTATTTACCTACATTTCATTCAAGCCTTTTTTATTGTGATGGATGATTATTTAATTCGTGTTAATTCTGTGTTATTTAATTCTCTACCTTTGCACTCTTGAAAATTTGTTTGAATGTAAGTTTTCGAAGTTTTTTTTTTTAATTTAACGTAATTTTTTTTAGATACAGCGTGTTTTTTCATCATTTTAAGCGAAACAGACCGTTAGAAAGCTAATTTTCTTTCAAATGTAAGTAGCAATAACTTATATGGCATTGAAAAAAAACGCACAAAAAAATGACTAAATAATTCTGCAAGGTGTTAACAACAAATATCTTTTATCACTGCCAATTTTAATTTAGGTCTGAAAGGGTTAACTGGGCTAATTGGACTGAGGATCAACTGCTCGTCACGGAATTCATTCGAATCGGAAAAGGTTAAATTGAGAAGAATATTTAAAAAATTCAGACCCAAAAATATAGTATAATAATAATAATATTTTTTATCTTCTTCTTTTATAACAAAATATTAAATAATGATATCCTCACTGGAAATTCCCGTGCCGAGGATTTCATTTACAAAATATTAAATTGCATGATATTAAATTGATGAAAAAAATAAAAATAATTGTTAGGTTAGGTGTTTTAAGTGCAGTTGAATGGTTTTGGTGTTAGTCTGTATTTGGTGTTGATACATTTTCTATTTCAGATCTACCTATGTAACGTATCCAGTGTTTTATTTGATTTTTAAATTTATTACGGTTGTTGTGATTTTTACAAGATAGTAGGATTTTGTTGTAGAGTTTAGTACCATAGTATAAGAAGTTTTTTTGTCCAAATGTTGTGTTTGTGGTTCCTTGTTGTATGTGTTTTTGACTCTGAGATCTAGTGTTTCTAATATGTGTGATTGTTATTATTTCTTGTTTTTTTTTGTATTTATGAAAGTAAAGTAGTATAGTTTTAGAGAATAATTATTTTCTTGATATAATTTTAAGTTTGTTAAAGATTTCATCAGTACTAGTTCTTACAGGGACTTTAAGTATAATTTAGTTACGGCCGTTTTCTCCAACTTTTCGAATGATCAACTGAGCTGCCGATCAGCCAAGTGTTTTGTTAAGTATTCGCGCTATTTGACTGTCTCCAAACATTTTTCATCTTTGAACTTCCTAAATTGTCTATGAAGTACTCGCCCACTTCTATGGAAAATATAATTGTACCCCCACACGTTCATATTCAATAAAATGACATCAAAGTAAACACTTTCAATGTTAAATTAACATAGACGAGTTAATTTTCTATTTATTATGAATACATATTATTTGTCTTAAATATTGTAATACAAACACCGCAATTTTATATTTAAAAACGCATTTGTTAAAAATAAAGTGTTACCTTGACTATTAACGATGCCGCGAAAACGGAAGTAAACATTGTTGACGTTTGTCTTCTGTGCGTTCTTTCAATTTTCAATCAGTCTTAACACGAAATCGACATGAAACATATAAGAAACATGTTTTTGACATTCTAAAACGGTTAAAAAATTCTTTTTCATTTAACATTTCGACGTAATCGACATCTACACCCTGTCGCCGCCTGTGTAGCCCGATATTACCGTCAATTACTTCCGCCCATTCCACTATTTGAATTATGTCAATAATATCTCCATCGTCACTGTCTTCATATACTCTGTCCATACCCGCTATTGGTATTACATTAAAAATATCTTCATTTTCGCTCTCCATGTTCAAAACTGTCAATACAATAGGTACAGAAAATAGTTCGCGAAACGAATGACGTTTGAGACCATAGATATCTATGACATTTGACGTTTACGCTGTCATTTGATACTCTGTTGACACTTTTTAAAACTAGTCTTTCACTGAGGAGAACTCTAATCCACAGAATTCGATAACTTAAGATGATCCTACGTTTGACTGAGATTTCGTTGGGAAATGCGAATTTGTGCATTTGAACAGTGCTGAGGGAAAATTCCGGCTCAGCCGTTGCTCAGTAAGGTTGGGAAGAACGGCCGTTACTCTTATAAAAAAGTATTCTTGTTGTACATATAGGAATCATTAGCAGAGTTGATTCAGTACTCACACAGATGCATTGCTGGCATACAGCATGTTTCACACTTGTTATTTGACTTCAAGAAAGATTTTTTTTATGTTAGTAACACAAATGATCCCAGCTGCTCCCAAATACCTGGAGCCAATGAGACTATAGCATCCCTAATTGGGATATGTTGTGTCTGAAGGTAGCGTAGAGGGGGAGGAGATGGGGGTGAGGAAGGTGGAGAAGTACCTGATTATTCAGATGTGGTTACCAAACATGGCTAAAGCCATTTCAAGCAACTCTTCGATTCCGAATGGTGGTTTTTCGCCATAGCGATACTGAAACTATCTGCCACTCTGGAATGGTCCGCAAATAATAATAAATATTATATATTACTCACTGAAACTCGATGCATACAAAAATCACGATAGTGCAATAACGAAATTGTTTTTTTACACGATGGCAAAAGAACCGAAAATGTAAAAATGTTGAAGGCAAAATAATGACACCAAAAAAGGTTCAAAGATTTTCCTTGCTTTAAATTTAATTATATATTTTAATTTCATTTAAAATACAAAAAAATCATCAGCTGTGACTTTTTGGATTGAGATTTAAAATGCATTTATGGAATTTGAGAAAATCTGAATGTTGTAATGTTTTCTTATTTCATTGTTCAATCTTGAAGTTTTTGGTATAAAATTATGATGTCCCGTATTGTTCAGGTGTGTCTGTCCAGAACTAATCAAAATTTCTTGTACATCTGAATCTAACGCATAGTGTGATCTTACTCACTAAGTTACTATCAACTAGATTATTAACAATTTTGTAAAACATAATCAAATCAAGTTCCATTGCCGAAATCAATGGTGCTATGTGACGCCCAATATTTAGGAAATTCGAAAGGCGAAAATGAAATAAGTAGAAGATTTAGTTAGCAAAACGTATCATACGTCAAGATGATAAAAATAAAAAATAAATGGGAAAAAGGGGGTATATTCTGAAAAATACACGTTCCGTATCGTTCCGAGGTATCGTTTACTCTGATTTTATTAGTGCATAATCGAATGACACCAATCCCAAGTCGACATTATCAATATTTATATCAAAGTATAAATTTTATTGTTTTGCTTGAATATTTTTGTTATTTTCATGATATTTTTACTACAAACCTTTTGTATCTCGCCAAAGGAGAGGTGACATTCGATTTAGCACTTGTGAAACGATAGTAAACGACACCTCACTTGACCTAGTCGAGAAGCGTGTATTTAAAAAAAAAAATCTCCGCTCCCCCTAGAAGGGTGTTCCACCATTTTGTATAATTTTGTATTTTTATATAACCAAAGTTTCGTGAATGTTGTAATTTTGTCACTTATAAAACACTCTTTTACCTGTACTAAAATACCACCATCAAGAATAGAATCGCTGCTTAAAATGGCATTCACCGTATTTAGTGACGAAATCTGAACTGGTTTAGATTTATTTCTTTACTCTACTCTCTTCAGTATCACACTCCAAACGGGAATGTCATATTCCTAGTGGCCCCAGACAGCCAGACAGAGTTTTGGCCTAAGAGCAGTTGGGACTCTTGTACGGTATTAATATTTTTTTTAAAGTGGCAATTCTTAAACTATATTTAATCCTTTGCAGGACTACTTATATTGAATATAACTTATGTAACTAGCTTTGTGCGCTTTTCCGGGATTTGAACTCTAAGCCCAGCTCGTCGGGCACTAACTACCAACATATCAACCCTTTACCCTGAATATCAGATGCCACACTCTACTGTTCAATATATAAATTCAAAGTTATCCAGCCATTTCTACCAACAGATGAGAAAAAGCGAACCGTGAGCTTCTCGATCTAGTTTCAACCCTCTAGTCTTGTAGGGCGGAACTTTCGGGGTGGTTACTTCTCGAGAAAATAACTTAACGTAAGTGGCTGGCCCTGCAAACTACCCTTATAGAAAATAGCGTGTGGGGATGGAAGAATCTATCTTACGGGTGGAGGTAGTATTATTATTATTTGCCAAAACTTGCCTATTTACAAGTGAAAATAAAACTCTGTATGATTTCGATAAATTGTTTAGTGCTCTCTTGATGATAAGTTTATTAACTAACTAACCATCACGCTGATTCTCCGCGGGGGTAGTCAGAGAGGAGAGATCGCCAAACAACTCGATCTTGGCATACACTTCTTGCTTCATTCACATTCATACAATGTCTCATACATTCTCTTCTCTTATTCCGACATCTGACATGGCCCGACTCAAGTATTTGATTCTCTTGATCGTGCCATGTCTTCCCCGGACTTCCCTACACTTCTTTCTTCGCTCATTCGCTCTACATGCCCAAAACATCTAAGCGTTCCTTTCTTAATCTTACTCATTCCGGTTACATCATGCTTGCATTCTTTACGAATCTCAATATTTTTCACACGAGCATACACGGTTTTACCACACATTCGCCTCAGAAATCTCATTTCTAGAGCATTCAGTCTACTTTCATCCTTCCTTTGCCAGTTCCATGGTTCACTGCCATACATCAGGGTTGGTATCGGCTCTCCATTATAAGCAGTACATTGCAATTATATTGCAGTTATATTCGCCAGTAAATTGTTAAAGCGATCTTGGTAATTAGACAAAAATAGTTTTCAAAAGGTTACAACTGGGCAAATAATATAGTTAACAAATAATAGTTAGTTCGTGCTTAAACTTATTGTAGGTCCCATGAAAAATATCCACATTATCTGCGAGGCAGTTAATTATTGGATCATTTTTTTAAACGCCCAGAGGGCTTTGATATTAACAGTATATCTTTAAATAAATAGTACGTGAAAAGTGAATAATAAAATGTAAAAATTACAGTACATAAAAAAAACAAGTAGTAGAAACAACAATTACAAATACAGTGGTCAGATATTTTTACGAAAAAAAAAACAATAGAAGGTTTACGCGTATGGCAAACCGAGCCACCAATTAAAGAAAAACAGCAACTAAGTAAAAAGGTTCTGCTTGTGTACAAAACCGAAAACATTTTTCGAGTATTTCGTTTGACCCTTTTTATAAATGTTTTCTAATTTGCATGCATGAGTTAAAATCATGAGAAACAAACGTGGGCGGCAGTGATAAAAAAATGGTGCCAAAATGGGTGTCACGTGACCTTTGGCTCTAGCCGTCAAATTCGTACTAGGGTAAGTCTATTAATTCCGACGTCAGTGGGTTGGAATAAATATTTAATATGGTCCAAAAAATTCACCAAATTAATATTAAACACGTCAATATCACGTATTTGTTTCCATATTGTAAAACCGCTGTAATAATAATGCACATCCTATTGTGTAATACCTTCAAACAGCAGGTACTCTCAGTATCGTGCTTACAGGTCGTCCAATAAGAGTTTATCCATGTGTAAGATTGTGTATATTGACGCGCATTCACTTCTTAAAGTGAATCTTATTTGTGACACATAACTGGGAAACATAATTTTATCTTGCTTACGGCTACGTAGTTTTTTTTAGCGAAAATGGAATAGCAAGCGTATATTTGATATAAATTTAAATATTCGAAAAGCTTTTACAGTTGTTGCCAAATCTGACTGGCCACAGATTCCCATATTCGACAATAGAGGTAAGTAAAATAACGTGAAACCGTTTTTTCGTAACCGTTTTTATTCCTGGTGTAACAGCGAGGAACCTGTAAACATATCCCATTCCTTTGAATGCATTCACAATAATACCAAAGCAGCCCTGCGCATGTACACGTATGGAATTAATCAACCAGTATGTGTATCTAAGTGTTACGGTGGATTGTAACATGAATTGGGACGTACAAATTTTCAATCTCTTTAGGCGCCTTCGAGCCAATGTACGAAGACTTTTTATGTGCCTATAAAAAAACTATGAAACTAATTTATTCGTCTCTAACAAAATCAACCACATGGAATGGTACCACTTCTTGTGGACACATAAACATGTACAGCTGATTCGAATTGTCATTGAACCGTTATTTTCATTATATGTAAAGTTCGCCATTCAAATAACAAGTTTGAAACTTGCTGTATGCAAGTATTGCTTCCGTTCGAGTGCTGTATTTGTGTAATCTCTGTCTGCGATGCCTCTATAATACTTGACCGTTACTCTGACGGTATTCCTTACTATAAGTTCATCATACAATTACAGATACTTTCTCATATACCGTTGTGGTTCTTACTATTTTTCCTTCTCCATAAAGCCTCCAGTCCTATAATACATGATAAATGCGTAAGGGATGAAAGTGGGAGGACAACTTTTGTAATTTAGGGTCGGCAGTTTGAAACTAGCGTCACAAACTTGCAGCCCTTAAGAATATGAGTATTATAACTTACCCCTTTGTCTTAGGGGTAGGTACAGATAACCACCACACGAACTGGTATCAAATACTCTTAAATGATAATACCTCCAGCTCCTGTTATTTGATGGCAACATGCTACACTAGCGCCCTCTAGCGGTGCGAGCTAGTTTTTTCATACATTTTAATTTGTTTTCTGTGAAATACGTTCTTAATCATTATTACTATGATTGTGGCTAGTTGGAACACAGATATTTTGTGATAGTTATTTGGGTTACAATGAAACTATAATTGTTGTAATCCATAAAAGTACCTCCCAACGTAAAGATTTAGTGTAGATTTTATAGTTGTTTATAGTCTGAATGACGTTGGTGTCAATAAATTTTTTTTAAATAAAATTATATTATATCGTTTCACTAAAATTGTAAAGCCGCTCATCTCAACACAGGACTGCCCTAGTGAGATGCGTGACTAATGTTTTTGTTTTTTTTTTTTTTTAATTTAAGAATAAGTAAATGAAATAAATTAATAAATTATAGAAATCTTAAATTCAAAAAATGTATAAATGGTAAGCTACATATGATTTTACTCCTTTTTGCTCAATTCTCTTTCTAACAATTTAGACAGTTCGTGAGCAGAGAGGCTGTAATGTGAATACAATCCTAATAGCCACTTTTAAAATAATGGGCGAAAATGGAGTAAAATCATATGTGGGTCAACAAATATATATTTTTTGAATTTTCGATTTCTATTTATTTATTTATCCTTAAATTTATATATATATATAAACAAAAACATTAGCCACTCATCTCACTAGGACAATCCTGTGTTGAGATGAGCGGCAACACAATTTGATAATAATCAGTAAATACTAATAAGTAAATAATAATACAGGAAGAAAAATAAGTAAATATTAATAAGCAAATAAATAATAAAAATTAAATATCAATAATTAAATAATAATAATAAGTAAATAATTATGAGTAAATAGTAATAAGCATATAATAATCCACATATAATATTAATAATTAAATAGTAATAAGTATATAATAAAAAAATAGGTAAATAATAATATGTAAATAAAATTTTGTAAATAGTAAGTAAATAATAGGTAGATAAAAAAAGTAAATAGTAATAAGTAAATAATAATAAGTAAATAATGATATAAGTTTCAATATTGATTACAACATATAAGAATAATATATCACAGAAAATCTATTAAAATGTATGGACAAACACAATTGAGATGAATGGTTTACCATGTAGCCATATCGATATATGGTAAATGTTAGGAGCTGAGCGTATTATTGTATTTCTATGGTATTCGTTGGTATGTTGTTATATAACCCGAATGCCTTCTAAGAGTACCTTCCCCCAAATAGTTGAGATATTCTAGGATATGCGAAGAACTCTCTCAAAATATTTGTATTCATTCGATAATATGGACTTCACTTTTAAAAACTTATCCCTTTCTTCCCCTGCTTACGTATTTTGCTTTACATGCTTTGCCTCACAACGTCCCTCGATTTGGAAAAATAATATTTAAGATTAACGGCTGCGCCACGTGTTTCATACAAAACTTCATTTTGGATTTATAATTTTTCCAAAAAGTTGCCCTGTTGGATGGGAATGTATATATTTTCATTAATGTGGCATCAAATTTCTGTCTTCTTGCGGGGAGCGGTCCCTACCTCCTCCTCACCCCTCAGGATTTGAGGCCAAAATACTCACCTAAACCTAATGGTCTTATTTTTATAGGCCATTAAAGAAATTGATTTTTCGCAACTTTAGAGGCACCTTTAACAATTATTTCGGGGCTAACGGTGATTTAAAAAAAGTTTTACTTCATCTGCTTTGAAAATATAATGTAATATAAAAAATAAAAATAAGAAATATTAAATAAGTATTATGGTGGACTTTAAATTAAATTGAAAATGACCATTTACGTTGGAACACCAATTTGCCGTACATAATTTAAATAGACCCGATAGACACAACTAATACATAACAAAATGTATACGATTAAATAGGCGTTTTATATGTTTGAAGAAAGAACAAGCACTGAGAAGTTTTGAATACAATGCTATTAAGCTATTTGATTCCCTACCTAGGCTTCATCAGAAATACGCAAAACAGAAATACATTTAAAAGTAAGATCATTGATCCAATAAACCTGTCAGCTGCTAAATTCTTTTGGGCCTTTAAATTAGTAGAATTTAAAAAAAAATTAACTGTATAATCTATTTGTCATCTAAATATCCTAGCTGAACAACCACCCGTGTAAATTGCCATCTCAACACAGGCGTTTCACACCTAGTGAGATGGCAATACATCAGCCGATAACAAATGTTCATATATATAAGTAATAAATAAATAAAATATATTATTATAACAGTAAGTATTAGTTTTTTATATAGTAATAAATATGAATATTTGGTTATATATATATAGTCTCCTTCAATGGGAGCAATCTTCCCATCAAGCTTTCCATTGAGTCTAGTTTTTGAACTGTTAATTCGTGGTGGAATTCCATTGTATTAAAATTGAAATTAAAACACTTTTGTACTTTGTTCCACTTATTTATTTTCACCAGGACCGGTTCCATCCTACTACGGACATTTTCAGACTGGTAGTTTAAATTCTTATGCTACGGTATTTATATAAACTAGAGTCACTAGTCACTAGTCACTAGTCACTAGTTATTATATAGAGACATTGTTGTGAACCTCTGCCTAAGTTTATATAAATTCCGTAGCATAAGAATTTCGACTACCAGTCTGAAAATGTCCATAGTAGGATGAAACCGGTCCTGGTGAAAATAAATAAGTGGAACAAAGTACAACAGTGTTTTAATTTCAATTCTAAAGCTTTCCATTGATATGCTTGGCGTAACTTGGTGCGTCATAACACAGGGACATCCCTGGCATAGCGGTCGGAAAAATACTCTAAACATATATTTAAAAAAATGTTTGAAATAAAAAAATAAATAAAAAACAATCAGTTTAGGCACGGGGGCTCCATCGAAGCCAGTCAAGTTAGCCTCTCAAAAGCTGGGTTTACTATACAGTGTCCAGGACCCGCTGATGCTTTAATGGCACACAATTACTAACCCCGTACAAATTGCTAGTGTGCCCCACTTCGGATAACGGAGTTCGGCAGCAATCCTTGAAACGGGCGGTTAGTTTGATGGATTCCCCTATTATAAATATATTAAATAGATAACAATATTTAGAGTACAGGCATCAGGTTGGAATGCTGTCTGTTCTACCGGCATTTCGATGGAAGATCCTCCGAGGAACTAGCATCATTGATCCAATCGACACCGGTGCATCATATTTTTACGCAGTTGACGTTTATCACATGAGGATGGGTAGTTTTGACTCGTTCGTGTGTTTCAGAAAAATATACTTAAAAAGTGAGAAATGGGCCAAAAAAAGGTTGGAAATCTCTGGGTTATACGAACACTTAATTCGCAGAGAACATAAAACTCTCATTTTTCGCTTAGATTGCAAAGAATAATTTGATTTTCCCCTGGAGTTTCGTGGTGTCAACCTTAGGCGTGGTTGATATATGCGAGTATGTTATGTTTTCCGTTAGAGATTCATGTATTAAGTAATGATGTAATTGAGTCAGTGATTGTTAATTTTTTTCTAATTCATGTCATTTTGACGCTAAATGTCATTTAATATATATATATAATTTTAATAGATTTTATATTAATTCCAGTAAAATATAAGCATACCTACTGTGCAGTGGCGTGCACAGAGTGTTTGGGCAGGTTGGCAGTAGGAAAAACAGCGAATTAATTAAGAACGGCTAAGCCGCCGACTTTAGCCGATGTTGTTTGGAATTACGTGCCACACTTCAAATATCCAAATAACTGCTTTATTTACACATATTATAAGCCAATTACTAGATGTATTAAAATTTCATATTTTTTTCGACCGCACAAGAAAGAAAACAATCGTTAGTAAAGTTGAATTAATCAATAGTGGTACAATATGGCACTCATTGCTACATTTATGATTTGTACTGAAAGGCACAGCCTTTTTCGACACTAACACAAACGAGATTTCCCTTGAATGCGCATTGCTCACACACGATTTTTTTTTTCCAGAATAGGGTCAAAATTTGAATACGACTTTTTATTCTTATTTTTGTACTTATGTAATATAACAGGAAATATGCCCAAAACACACGTACATGAATGCTCAAACAATTATAATAATTTCAAGATACGAGTATGTGCGTCACTTTGAAAACTTAGTTCCTGCTATTGACACGTATTTATATTAGGGCGGTTGGTAGGGCGAGCGCGGCGCTGCGATTCATAACTGGAACTTCGCGCCTATTTTTGAAAGTATAAATTTATTTCTTGCAAAAATTTTAATATTTATACGTATATATAAAAATCAATGTAAGTTTGTTTGTTTGTTTGTTTGTTTGTTTGTTTGTTTGTCCTCGATTTTATCGAAAATTACTCGACCGGTTTCGCTGAAAAGAGCACAGTTTGTTCTTAATAGTGCCGGGAAGGTTTAGAGAGTAGTTTGAATGAAATCCAATATGTAAAACTGTTGCTATAACGTTTTAAAATTAATATGAAAAACATTGAACCCGCCGTGTTTTATTTAGGTTAGCCCATAGATATAATACTCTGGTTAGCCACAGATTGCATATTCAAAAGAAGAAGTTTTTTTTGCTAAAGTATTTTCAAAATTGAAAACACGAGTAGGTATCTACTTAAGAACTTTATGATTTAGATATATTTTGAAAAAAATAAACTTTTGGAATGAAATAAAATATTCAAATTAATGTTTCTTTATTTGGAGATAGTTACTTTCGCTGTCAAATCAATCATTGTACCCGAGCAAGGCCGGGTACATATCAGCTAGTTATTTATATTGTGTATGTGAGTAAGGTAGGATAGGCACTGCTTATGTGCCTATATGGAATGCACGCCTCTGTACATGTAGTATTTTGTGTATCAATATAGGTAATACACATTGTAAATGTAACGTCAGTAATCCGTCAGTGTAATCGGTGTAATTACGCGTGTCTTTCGGTACTGTTAATGGCTTATATTTTGTCAGTAACTAAAATATTTATGTGGGTTGACCGTATCTTTTTGATGAATAGTGTCATTTCGTAGCACTTAGTGGTTTATAATTTACATAAATTAAACTGTGAGGGTGAGGCCGTTTTCCACGTTCACTTATACGTTTACGTTTATGTTTTTACGTAACCATAATAATAATATTTTATTTATTTATTATATTACATACGCCCTATATGGGCTTTTACATATTTTGTTAATTAAAATAGTCACACAGGTACAAAACACATCACAGTATGTACATAAATAAAATACAGCAACTAAATATTTCTTTTGTCTGACGAACAAATTCAGGAATAACACAGTGTAAGTGCCATTCCAAATAATTAGCGACAGAGGCGAATATTAAAAA
>JAHDVE020009358.1:0-195501 GCA_022606495.2 Halesus radiatus
GATAATTAGATAATTATTTTATCCTAACTTCCTGGCTACAAAGGTGTTGTTAAAAATTGAATTTAATGTTAATAATTAAATTTATCATTGAAAAATCTTCATTAAAAACTTCTTCTTTGCTTCTGATTATTTATAATTTTTCCATCCATGCCATTGTTTATATTATACATATGCATATCTGTTTTTTTTTTTAAATTTTCCTTTCTTATTTTTATTATTTGAATTTATATTAACATTTTGAGTTTTAGATTTTAAGTCCGCCCCTGCCTGACCCAGTTTGTTTATCGCTAAACATGAAAATAGTGGTTGCCAGCAAATACAGAATCCACAACATTAACTTCATTTTCTATCGGAGTGAAATTCCGTACAATGGCCACCAGAGCCACCGTTTAACCGGTTGACGATTTCACCGACAACTCAATTAATTGATTTTACATTTTGCTATCAATATTAACTCCGATCCATTGGAAATACAACGGATTTGTAGCCTGAATGCATTGATAAAGTTCGATTCACATCTATCAGCACCGCGCAGTGCAGACACGTAAAGTGGTAGCCACGGCAAAATTACTTGCTTACATTATCTATGAACACATTCGCGAAAGGTGTAATTTGGTTACTTCTTTCTGTGCCTGTCTGCACTGGACGGTGCCGGTATATGTGAATAGACCTTATATAAGTAAATGGATAATGAATTAGTATGAAATCGCGCGCACAAAAGTGTCGTCAACGTCGTTCACACATACTACTGCAAACCACATTTATTCCCAGCGGTTTCCTGACTTTGTTCCTAACCACACACCGAACGCATAACTTACATTGGCTGCGTCACTTGGATGGTCCGTGCAGTTTGGTCGTAGTTCGGTGACAGTTGGCACGCTTCCATGGCAAGTTCCCCTTCAAGCCGCCTGGTTATAGACTTGTGTAAATTTGTGCACGTTCATTTCTGGGTTTGTTTGTTAAATTTTAAAATTAGTACTCATTACTGACGTCGGGATGAATAGGCTTGCCTTAACGTACCATTTCGACGGTTGGAGGCAAAGGTCACGTGACACCCATTTTGGCACCAGCCTACTTCACTGCTGTCCACGTTTGTTTTGCGTAATTTGACTACGGTAAACAAATTATAAAACGCTTACATATAAAAGAGTCAAACTAAATACTCTATAAAAATATTCGGTTTTTTTAAACAAGCCGAACCTTTTTAATTGTTTACTGCCTAGCTCGCTCGTCGCCCCCTTATTTTGGATTCTTCCCCTTGCGTGTTAGGGCATTTCTATGTATTATTTACTCTGTGGCACCCATAAATTATAGAAAATTAGGAAAAAATTCGAAAACTGTATATAGAAATTTACAAATATATTTTTGTATTATCTTTGTTTTATGATCAGTGCCAAAGCGGTTTGCAAAATTATGGAATTTACACCTTTTTAATGTTTATTCCGTCGAATAATTGCTATGTTAGTCGTTCTTCATTCTGTCACTTACACCCTACTGGAGTTAATGCATTACAAGATAAAATTGTAAGCGGCATTGAGGGATAGACTGTAAACAGGTAATCAAGTTAGTAAAACTGAAAAATGTGTGGACATCACATTTCATTACATCGTTTAATAAGAAATGATTTCTTTCTCGGTGAACAGAGATTTGATAATATTATATTGTGCTGTCATACTTACGAGTACGCAAGTGAAATTATCCATCTTTTATCTTGATTTAATCTATATATATAAATGCTAATTACGCCTGTGCGAAATGCATCAGATAATACGAAATTTAGAAATCATTTGGCATTGGGTAATAGAAACGTAGAAAGTGATCGACTTTCCTTATTCGAAATTATCGATTGTGTACGCTTTTCGAATTAAAATATTTCGCCCGCCAATCGTTTAATATGGCCGCCATCCTCTTTTACGTAACCACGTAAATGGCATTTAATAAATTAATGCAAATATCTCGATACTAATTGGACGACATCAGAATGCTTTGATAATATATGCGATATTACTAGAAAATTATATTTATTTATTTACCGTCAATGACCGTTTACAAAATAAATAAAAAAAACATGTATTTATATAACAGTACACATACACAAACCATTGAACACTTTTAAATACAGTGATTATACAGCAAAAAGCATATAGGTAGGAACTTATAATGCAAAAGTAAAAACCTTACAAATAAAGTCCTTCACACATTGTATATTTCAATATATTGGTTTCTACTTGACCCAGGAACATATGAAAGTATTTCGCTACTTCATAATATTCATTAAAAGTGGCGTGCAGTCGATAAAGGCTGAAAAGCTGAGCCTCCCCTAAAAAAATGAAGCAAAAAATAAATTAACAGGTAATATACCACAAATTTCGGACTAAAAAAATCGCAATGAGTTAGGTAAGGAACTTGTACGCTCATTTTTATTCATCTGGCTACAATAATCAATGGAACATGTTAGTAAAGTGGTTATTTTCAAATATTCAAAGCATAATTCATACCTAAACTACACACAGTCTACCTTTGGTCATAGGGTAATGCACGCCACTGCTCATTACTCACTACAGTCATTACCATGGACTAGGAGTCTATTTATGGTAGATAACATTTGATAGTTTGTTCTTGTAGCCGCAGTTCGATATAGGACCTACTGCCTAGTAGGTCCTAGTAGGTTTCATTTAAACATATACAAAGGAATATAAGATATAATATAAACAATAAACACTAACCGCGTATACTAAAAGGCTACTCGTTAAATAAATTAATTACGTTGATGAACCTACAAAAATTCCAAGGTGTGTTATTATGGACTAACGACCTACATACACCTACGTAAATAACTTATATGAGAAACCTCGTCGGCGTTTAAGACATATATTTGAAATTAATAATTCCAAAGCCTCAATCAAATAAGCGAAATATTTAGAAGATGAATTTGAAGGAATATGAGTGTATGGGTTCATTAACAGGCTGGATAGAGTGATTTAACCTCACTTTACCACTTTTCACCCCCGCTGGAACTTTCTTTCAAGTCTTCTAGCTTATTATACCCATTTGCTTTCATTAAACCTGCTATCGTTTGTTAATTAACGAGACGAGAATATTTCTAGCATTATAATTCATCACGATCTTGTCAAACGTGCTTTTATACTCATATTTTGTCAAGTTTTGCGCTTAGTTGCTACAAGCTACAGGCTACTACTCCCATGCTTCATAGTTTTTTTCTCTCATTCTAAATTAAAACTAAAATTGACAAGAGTTAAATAAATACGGTCTGCGAAAGCACTTCTTGACCACTTTTGACTTCCTTCGAAAATGCTTGTTAACTATCAGTTTTTTAAGATAATAAACTGAAATTTCTTTCGATGCACCGTATCCATCAGAATTATCAAACCATTGCTTATTCTCACCTAGTTTAAATTCTTGAATAAGTTGACTCGTTGGCGTTGGAAAAAGAAACCACTGTTTTGCGACTCATTTCAATGAGAGATCAGTTTTTTTCTACTCACTTATCTCTAATCATACTTAATTGATCTTCCCATTAATTGCTTCCCTTTATCCAGGTGGTCGGCTATCTTCAGAAAAGATTGTGAGAGAAACTGGAAAAACGTTTAATTTTATTGTTTCCACAAACGGAGAACAGTTATTTTATGCATGTTGTTGCAAAGTTGGTTTTATGTGAATTGCAAAGTGCACACAATTCAAGCATCAAATAGAAGCAATATTTCATTACTGGAGGCAATACTGTATTTAAATATTTTATGCATTTCTGAAAAAAGGTCTATGGAAAGCAAGCCTATACTTAAACTTTAGCTATTTGAGATGCAATTAAAATAATGTCTTTACAATAAAATTATTGATACCTATATATACATGTGAAAGCTGTATCCCAACAATGAAATATTCAAGTACGAATGCTCTTACTGCCTTCACACTTCTTGGCATCTAAAGTAATAGGATAGTTGTACGTTGTGCGGATGAAATGGTGATGGAATGGAAGAAAGCATCAAATGACGTTATCTTTAATAACAGACCACTTTTGTTAACACATTATTTAAAATGGCATTGTAACTGGGAGAGAGTTGGATAACTGGGCAGGACATAACCATATTAATATTCTTGATGGCAAACTAGCTACGTTACAATAAGCAACCGCAATCTGAATTCTGGACTATACGCTCTGAAGCTAAATTGGAATAATATTATATATCGATGCATGATGCATAAATGCATATCGGGTGATTATTGTTGCAAAGAAGTTATTGAATTATATTATTGCTTAGACATCTGACGATCTCGGTCATTTTCATTTCGTTTGATTTAGAATAGAACGGTTTTTAGATTAAAAAAATATTTAGAGAATTGGCGGAGCGGAGCACGTGGTCTTTACGCTTGACCGCTCGTTGATGTTTCGAGCGATTATAAAATTTCACAAAACAAGTGAAATCTGCATTGTTTCTTCTCGGAATAAAATTACGATTTTAGGCAGATAATTTGCTACCGGAGTCAAATATTAATCATTCGATTTTACAAGCATTTTTTGAGATACGGACTTCGAGTGGGTTAAAGTTCTATGACCTTGGCAATTATTCAAATACCTTCCCACTCTACATGTTACCATGTTTGATATTCTCTGTTATACTCTCGTTCTTGAGTTTGCATTAGTGATGGACGTAATCGAAATATCCATTTCGAAATGATAGTTTCTTAAATAATCGATTCGAATTTCTTGGAATGAATGCGTAATCAGTTTAATCACACTTTCTTATGTTTTGTTTGGAAACATTTTGTAGTGTACAAAATCCATTGATTGAATTACTATTTGCCAAGCACACTCTTGGTAAACGCGTTTTTTAACACACAAAATAAAATAAATAAATGTAGTGTATTTACATTTCCTTCTAGAGCGGTATTCAGAATCGAATCGTGCTTAAAATGACTATAGCTGTTTCGTAACCAGATCTACATAATCGGTCGACAGTTAAAACAATGAAAAATAATGACGAAAAGTTCGACGTTTTTTGACATCCAAATCAATGGCTCCCCTATTTGGGCGATTTATTCTAAACATTAGGGGGAGTCCGTGCAGTGTCGACCCCTTAGGTATTATATTAAGTAAAAAATATATGATGCACTGTTAGTTTGATAACATAATCCAGCCAAAAAAATATACACCGCGGAGCCTATTATGTTTTCCGAAGTATCGTGTGGTCGGCGTTACACGGACTCTCCCCTTCTCAATTAAAATGCCGTGGAAATGGCTATTATACCCATCATTATTTAGCATCCAGGATAAAATATTTGTGTTTTCTAGTCCAGCGGTCGCCAAATTGCCTTCCGCGAGCTACCGGTAGCTGGCGGCGGTATTTTCGGTAGAGCGCGTGAGAAATATGGAAATTTGCCTTACAATATTGGACTCCGAGGTCGCGTGAATGCCATTCTTTTCTCAAGTCAGTTTTCTTGTTAATTCGGATTTAATGCACTACTTAAAAAAAAACGTTTGTAGAGTTGCAAAATAAAAAATTGTGAACACATTATTTATTCTGATACAGATATTCAATTATCGCCCTGCCTCCCTCCCATTCCTGTAGACTTTAGTTCTGCGTCTATTTAATGGGTAGGTACGATTCCGTTCGTCTTTTTGGTGATACATAGTCGTTTTTTGAAGGCATTGGAAGTCGGTTAGGAGTGAAATGTGTCGAATATTTAAATCGAGCCTTAAAAAAAACTTAAATAATTACAAGCATATCATACTGTTAACAAGAAAATTCAAAAAAAGGTAGTCGTACAAAGCTGTCACGTGACAGCTTGTCTGCAGGTCCTACCAAATCAATTTATGTTAATATTTAACATTTAATAAATATCTATCTACATATAGTTTTTTAAAGCTATATATATATATCTTAATTATGAAAATAAGTACATTTAACTTAATTATAAATATACATATTTAGGTAGGTACCAGTGGGGTGCATTGACCTGTGGTCAAAGGTAGGCTTTGTGCAGTTCGGGTATGAATATACATTGAATATTTGAAAATAGCTATTTTATTATCATATTCCACTGATTATTGTTGTGCCCAAGTGAATAAATGAGAAAAATATTTTGGTTAAAAATTTATTGAGTATTTTTTCTTCTATGGTTCGTTTTTCTTAGGGTAGGCACAGCTTTTCAGCATTTATGGACTGCACGTCATTGATAGGTACATTTATATATTCAAAGATACACGGATTGTACGCCGCTCAACATTTGTCCACGATTGACATTTAACACATGAGACGCGTCGTTTCTACGACTTGTTCTTGAGTTCTTCCGGCTGTGGAACGATTTGCCGGCCTCTGTGTTTCCTCCCTCCTACAACATGGTTCTCTTTAAGACCCATGCTCGCTCCTTCCTCACATCAAAAAGACTCCACACAATATCCTTAAAGATGACATAGGCCCTGAGGGAAATTATTTTCCCCAGACACCTCCTGTGTGGAGCTAATGTAAAAAGTAAAATTGTTAATTTATCAGCCATAGCCTATTATTCTCTGCTAATTTGTCATTTTCGTGCCACTGAGAGATCCGCTGTAACCCGTCTTTCTGTTACGTGTGCCGCTTATAAGAAAGATAAAGAGATTACAAGCGGTATGCTTTCAGTATTTTGTCCACATTTGTGATCGTCCTGCATATGCCCTCTCTATAGGGAAAGGGTGCTGCCACCAAGTTAATTTTCGGCTACTTTATCTCGGAAATCTCGGTGGACCTTAAATATATTATATTGAATACAGCTCATATTAAAGCGATGATAACTTAGGATTTTGAATGAATCTAAAAAAAATACAAGCATTTTTCTGAGTTCCAGCTTACATTCCTGACCCCTCCTCACTTTTACACAAAAGAATACCTTGGGAAGCGATGCGTTCTTGCCACCGGTGTTTTATACTTGCACGAACCTGAAAGGAAGCTGGGAACACATTTGTCGCTTAACGCATAGCATCCCAAATTGACAACAATGAAATCTTATGACCAACCACAATTCTTTCATTCCCTCTGTAAGAACTGATTATTACAGGAGCAAGGCGTGTAGATGCATACTTAGTGATTTGGAAGAAGATATCTGTTTAAACCTTAGTTAACATACCGATTGAAACGATGTCTGATAATTGAGAACCGTTTTTTTATAAACCACTATTAGTCCGAAACGACAATCTAGTCTCCTTTAATGGAAGCAATCTTCCCAACAAGCCCTCCATTGATATGCTTGGTGTAACCTTAAGTGATCAGCTCAGGTATGGGGTCTCCATCGAAACCCCAGTAAAGTTAGCCTCTCAGAAGCTGGGCGTATTGTACAGAGCCCGCAGATACTTTAATAGTACACAACTGCTGACCCTGTACAAATCGCAAGTGCGCCCCATTGTAGAATTTGGCAGCCACCTCTGGTCGGGAGTCCCAAAATATCTGAAAAAAACCTTGACTCTGTGCAGAAACGGGCGGTCCGTTTGATAGATTCGCCTATCTTAACAAATGGGTTGCAATCTTTGGAGCACAGACGTCGGGTGGAAATGCTGTCCTTGTTCTACCGGTATTTTAATGGAAGATGCTCCGAGGAACTAGCGTCATTGATCCTTCGGCACCGGTGCATAGTCGGGAAACACGCCAAACGCGCGCCCAACATTTGCACATGGTTGACATTTGTCACATGAGAACGGGTCGCTTCTACGACTCGTTCTTGTGTTCAACAGCTCGGCTGTGGAATGATCTGCCGTCCTCTGTGTTTCCTCCATCCTATAACATGGGTCTCTTCAAGACCCAAGTTCACTCCTTCCTATCCTCTAAAAGATCCTCCACACAGCATCCCCAAAGATGATATAGGCCTTGAGGAAAATTGTTTCCTCCTTGGTCTCCTGTGTGGAGTTACTGTAAAAAAAAAAAAAAAAGCTCACTTGTAAGATTTTTTTTGGAATTATTTTTGTTGCTTTTGGGACGCATCGATTTCTTTAAAAAAATCTCAACAAAATCCACTACAAATAAACTTATATATATTAAAAAACATCGTAATTTTTTTTAAACACTCAATTCGCTCGAGTGCAAGTTTTTCCAAAACTCGAAATTTTAATGAATTATTTTTGAAAAAAATATACAAACTCGATAATTTCTCAATTAGGGAGATATTAATTTTTAAAAAAATCAACAGGATTATATAAATAAATAATAAAAATAATATTTAGTACTTAAATATCTACTATTAGTACCATGTAAACAGTCTTGTTAAAATATAAAATAATATTATCTATAAAATATTTTTTTAATAATGGTACACACGCCTAGTCCTAAAGAACCGTCCTCAATTAGAGACCTGGTGAATTCGTGTTATTCATAACGCGATTTTTTGTATTTCTCACACGATGTTCTTCTGGTACCTATTTTAAAGTAAGAAAGTAATATAATACCTTCTATATTTTATTTTCTATGTTTTTACAAACTTGAATAATCGTAAAATGGAATGCAACTAACTAAATTCATGTCGAAAACGTTGCGTACTGTCCCTAAAATAACCCGTATATCACCCAAAAGTAACGAGAATATCGCCAAAAATTACGCGAAATTTTCAGAATTATTACGAACAAAAAGAAAATAGGTTTATAGTACCTAAGGACATTTTCACTAATCACAACTTTTCTGTAGATTTTTTTGAGAAGTATTGCTTTATTAATTTTTTTGTTTGTTTGTTTCAGGTAAGGAAGATCTCTCAATTTACTTAATTGGCTTATCCGTAGTTCGCAGGTATGTCATCCCAGAAACTGTAAGTTATTCACACGTTTTTATTTTTACAAACTATCATTAATTAAACATCTGAAAGTGACCCCTACGATCCTTACTACAAAGCAGAAATTTGATAGTTTTACCTAATTAATGTTTCGATTCGGTAGTTTTATGTACTCGTAGAACTGTTTTTACAACTTAACCATTTAACGGATAATACTGATTTTAATGCAACTTTTATGTCTCAGGCTTCCACTAGCTATTCAAGTTTTTATAACCTTGTGCATGCGTCATGTACCAAATCATCTCATCACTGAGAATCCGGATTTAATTACTACGGAACTTTACTTAGAAACACGCACGGAGCTAATGAGGACCTTTGTTAGTGATTTTTCCCAACTGTCTCGTCGATCTCTGCGTGATTATACTGCCCGATAACATTATATCTGCAATTATATTTACTGCATTAAGAGTGGATAATTATATATGATTAATAGGAACGGCTGCGCGGCCTGTTTCATAGAAAACTGAATTTTGGGTTTTCCGCCGAAATTCTTAATCAAACCGAACGATATATTTTTTTATCAACAGATATAGCAAACATCTGGTATGGATTAGAAGTTTTTTTTAAAAATTATTTTTGTTTTAAATTATGTAATATAGGCCATTAAATAAATCCATTTGTCACGATTTTAGAGACAACTATAGCAATTATTTCGGGGTTAAAATGGTGATAAAAAAAATTGCCCCCGACACTATGAAAATGAAGTGAAGTATAAAAAAAATTTAAAACGACTAATTTACCTTGGAATACAAATTTGCCATACATAATTTAAAATATCGAACTGGAAAAGCGTTTTTTTGAAATTTTTATTAATTTTTTTTTATTTTGGTATTTTAGTTTCAAATCCAAAATTATTTTTTTTATGAAACAGACCTCGCATCCTTCCTCTTAATAAAGCGTTGTTTAAACAGTCTGGACTATGGGCACGTAGGTAGAACCAGTGGTGTGATTCGATTTCTGTAACAATTAGTTTCCTATAAAATAATCTTCCAATACATAGTCGGTTCTCATCGCGTCCAAGTTATTCAAAATGATCTACCCAATTCTGTTCCGCTCTTGAATTATACGTTATATGTGAATGATCCACAGAGCAATTGAAAGAGGAGGTCCGAAAGTTTTGAATCCTACCACTATATAGTTCTTCGTTGCGCAAGCGCAAACGACCAGTAGAGTGCTCGCGCTGCTAAGCAGTCATTTCGCATCGGTTGTGAGAAAAATGGCTACTATGCAGCACGAGGTGAACCCTATACAAAAGGTCTATTGTCATTATGGCTGTATAGGGTTTTGGATTGGCTATAGGAAACGTAGTTTCGGGTGTAAGAAAAGAACAAGTAGTGAATATGCAAGTGTTATTTTCTCCATTGGAACCCAAGAATACGCTACTCTTTATATTTTAACATTATATTCGGCATCTTATTGATGTAAACAAAAATATGGCTTTTTACCCTTATTTTTTTAGATAGTTGCACGTTAACTTCAAAGCTCCGTAGATCATGATGGAAATAAAACCTTGAGCTGAAAATGGTTGAATTGACTTAAAAAAATCCTGACAGCAAGAAGTTGTACAATTTTTATGATGCCAGAACTCATAGTTCTAGAGTTTTTTGCTGCTTTTTACAGATATTTCAAAGCTCCATATCTCATTACGGAAATGGCGCTAAGAGATGAAAAAAGATGAGCTATGCAAATTTCATAATGCCTGAATTCACCGTTTTAGAGATTTACTGCTTCAGTTGACAGATTACTTCGGAAGGTTGAAAGATAACCCTCGATTTATGCATTTTCACACTGTTTACATTGCCATTCTCGCCAATACCAAGCACATCTGGCACATATCAATCAATTATAATTCATAATATGTGCAAAGGCTCGCCGAATTATCGATTGCCCGCTCTTTGGCTTTGTCGAGCCCGTCCGAGCGTGCCCCATCATCTCAGCGGTGATCATCCGTGTTTCCTCTCATTGTGTAGTGTGTACCCGCCACCAGCCACCCGGCCAGGCTTTGTTTTTACTCCGCGATGAGCGGACGTTACGTAAGCGCCGCATTTTTTACGGAGTCAAGGTTGTCTCTGAAACGTAAGTACAGCATCATCGAACAAATTTTTTTTTGTTGGGTTTTCGTTGAATATTTTAGTCGTATTGTCGTGTTTTGCCAGAAACTCAATAAATCACTTATCGGATTCTAATAAGTTATTTATTATTACTATTTTTAATAAAATAATAAAAATACACACAGCAACAAAACCTTCATAGAATAGTCATTAGTTTCTTGAAGCTTAGGTCCAAAGTCGCCCGTTGTTGAAAACTTGGTCACCGGGATATAGTGTATAAAGTAATGTGAGAGTTTTCAGTAAATCAAAATATTTAATTATATGATTAAGAAATATTTTGTTTAAGCCACTATTTAATAAATAAATTACAACATGTTTCGAAACTACATAACCATAAACCACGGATACGAAGAAAACAAAAAAAAAACAAAATGAAATAAATATAGACAAATTATAAAAATGGACAAAAATGAACAATAAGTGATGAGGTAAGGTAAATAAATGAGTATTAACCAACTAAGTAACTAACCATCACGCCGTTTCTCTGCAGGGCAGACAGGACGGACCGCCAAACAACTCGATCTTGGCATACACTTCTTGCTTCATTCACATTCATACATCGTCTCATACATTCTCTTCTGTTATTCCGACTATTCTGTTATTCTGTTGGCCCGACTCAAGTATTTGATTCACTTGATCGTGCCATGTGTTCCTCGGACGCCCCCGGCTTCTATTCACATTCGCGTCATATATTCTTCTTACACTCCTTTATTCGTTCATTCGCTCTACATGTCCACACCATATAAGCGTCCCTTTCTTAATCTTACTCATTACGCTTACACCAGCCTTGCCTTCTTCACGAATCTCAATACTTTTCAGAGATCTCATTTCTACGGCATTCAGTTTATTTTCATCCTTCCTCTGCCAATTACATGCCTCACTGTCATACATTAGGGTTGGGATCAGCACTCCATTATGGACTGCTAGCTTCGCTTCTTTGGACAACTTTTTATTTGCGCCAACCGCGTTCAGTCCTCCATTAATGGAGTTTCCTCCATTCACCCTTCTTTCAATATCCCTATCAGTCTTTCCATCTCTCATAAACATACTTGCCAAATATACAAACTCATCGACCTGCTCCAAGTATTCATCATTCACAACTATATTGCCTACTGTTTTCGTACTCTCTCTTTGACTATTAACACTTTTATAATTTATAAAAATTGTTTTACACAAAATATCCCGTAATAATTTAATTGACAATGATGCCACCAAATGATTTTTTACCTTAATCGAAGAAGGGAAACATATTTAATTTTATTTTAGTATTCAGTATCGCCATGGGGAGAGGTTACTATTCAAATCAGACATTGTATTATTTAGTTTTGACTGTTTAGTAACGCGATTCGAATACCCAGACTCTTTCCGACGAATTTCCTATTTTGTCACTCCACCCACTCCTGCCTCTCAATATTTGAGGGGCTCTAGATTGAGAGATCTCCCAAACACGTCAATACTGGACTTCTAGTGTATTGTGCCTGTGACCTGTGACACCTAACTTTTCCACCGCACGATAAAATCACTAGTAGCAAAAATTTATCAAGGTTTTATCGTTGTACAGTAGTTTTACAGAAGCATTACCATCACAACTTACAATTCTAGGAATAATAATGATGTATTTCATAAGTTTACAAGAGAACTCTTGTTTCAAGGCTACGATCCATTGCTCTTTGTTTATTTAACGGCTATAATAATAATAATAATAATAATAAATGTTTATTCCGGTATGTGGGGAGGTTAGTGCAGTCCCACACATTCCATACAATAATATACATTCAATAGTTATAAAAAATATACAAAATATAAACATACATCACATCGTAAAAATAAATAAATAAAGAAAAATAATAATTTAACTAAATAAGAGGAGGATAACTCCTTAAGGGTGCTGCGGCATTTATATTGTGAGGGGCCAATATATTTGTCCAGTATGCGTCGATGCTGGAGGCTGGACTGAGGCGGGCTTCTATGATGAGGATATTCCTGGAGCTGTTTATTCTTTCCCTCATTCCAGCCACCCTGGATCTTATAAGGGCTGCAAAACCGGAAACTCGCCCTCCGTGAACATACTGGAAGCACTGCAGTATCTGGGGAGGCCAAACATTATGCGGAAGGCGTTATTGTACTGTACGCGAAGTCTTTCCATACTACTCTTTTTGTAGTTTGCCCAGAGTTCGCAGGTGTACAACGTTGCGCAGAAGGCAAGGAATAGAGTCCTTTTCACAGCAGTACTACAAAGGCGAAATCTTCTACTGAGCATATTCGATTTTACGCTGAGAGCTCGTCTTTGCCTATCAATGTCTTCATCATCCATCAGAGTACTGGTGATTATGTGTCCTAGGTATTTGGTTTCTTCAGTCACCTTCAGGATCACACCGTTCAGGGTAGCTGCAGGAATACTAGTCGGGCCTTGTCTATATCTTATGACCAAAAGAGCTGTTTTATTGGGGTTATAAGACATGTTTGTTTCTTCAGCAAACTCTTCACAGATCTTCAGGAGAATGCGCAGCCCTCTTATAGACGGTGCCATTAGTACCATGTCGTCCGCATAACTGATGTTGTTCAAACACTGTCCTCCAATGTGGCAGCCTACCCTTGCATTGTTTAGCCTTTCAGTTAGTTCGTCCATGTAAAGGTTGAACAATATCGGGGACATGCATCCACCCTGTCTGACGCCGCTCTTTAGGAGGAAAGGTTCGGAAAGACCATCTTTCCACCTTACCAGGTTTTCCTGCTGTCTGTGCCACAAGTCAAGGATGTGTATCACCTCCGATGATATTCCTCTATCTCTGAGTTTAGCCCATAACAACGGGTGAGAAACCCTGTCGAAGGCCTTACTCAGGTCAAGGAAACATGCGTATGAGGTGGTTTTCTTATTTCTATAGTACTCTAGTGTTCTTTTCACAGTAAATATGGCTGCATCGGTAGAGGTCTGCTTTTTGAAACCCATTTGGTTGTCATTAGTTTCCATGCTGGGTCCGACTCGGTCCAGTAGTAAACGTTCGAATAATCTTGCGACGGCAGTAGCAATTGAGATCGGTCTATAGCTGTCCTGGGTGGTTGAGTCCGACGATTTAGATTTGAGAATGGGTGTTATTATAGTTCTTGTCATATTATTTGGTAAGTATCCATTCTTCAAAATATCATTAAATAGCCTCGCCAGCAGCTGTAAAATTGGTCCTCCTGCGTGTTTAACGTGTTCAAAACTCAGTCCGTCATGGCCTGCTGACTTCCCAGTTTTCATGTATCTCATGGCGGTGTTAATCATGTCTACTGTGATTGAGATGGTGCTGTCTTCATTTGTGAAATGACTAGATGGTGATTCACTTGAGGAGATCGGGGAAGTCGGAGTAGTGGTTGAGAAATGTTCTGCGAAAATGTTTGCGATTGATTTAGCGTTCGTTTCTCCATTTATGTTGCTTGGAATTTTACACCGTATGTTGCATTGTTTATTCGACTTATTCCAAAACTGTTTGAAGTCACGATTCTCTAAATCTCTAGCTATTTTATCCATCTGAATTTGTTGTGATTCTCTGTGACATTTTTTCAGGGCTAGTTTGAATGCTGCACGCTTTAACTTTCTTTCTTCCGCGATGGGGCCTGCGTGAGGTCTGCCATTCTCAATCCAAATCATCATTGCATGTCTAGATTCTGCGTATTTTTGTGCAACAAAATCGTTCCATCCGCATATTTGTTTGTATTGTGGTGAATTATGTTTACGACTGCTAAATGCTGAGATCGCCGCATTTCGAAGTGCATCCACTATATGTGTGTATAGAGCATCAATGTTCGCACTTGCAGGGTTGCCACTTCCGTCGTACCATATTAGATCTTGTTGTATTTTTTTTGTAGAAATACTTGTGAATTTATGTTATACCTTTGGATATCGCGTGCATTTTTAGGATTCCATTTTGCTGGGTCGGTTTTCATACATGTATATATTTCGGTTGTTGGTATTCCGTCCGACTGTAGGGTCAACTCGAGAGGCCGATGATCAGTCCAGTCCACGTCGTAGTATATTTTCATATCTAGAATTTGCTTGAAGATATTTTTCGTCACTAGACAATGATCAAGCCACCTGGTGGTGTGATGCGCGTCACTTATATAAGTATAGGAGTCTTTTGGTAATAATTCGGTATCGGCACATACATACTCATATTCTTGACAGAAAGATTTCAGTTCTATTCCGAAGAGTGAGTCGGGATTTGCATTAAAGTCTCCGATGATGATGGAATTAGTGTAATCCTTTTCGTCAATAATTGCTTGTAAGGTGGCGAGACAATTGACGTACTCCTCGAAGTGATCTACGGTGCAGGTTGGCATATACAAGGTGAAGATGCATAATGTTTCAGAATTAAGGCTCACCTCAATACCCGCCATGCGACAGTTACTCAGTGGGATCGTGGCAGCCCTGAGACATTGCCTGTACAGCACCCCCACTCCACCGTGCGGCCTGCCTAGCAGCGGGCCCATCGACGTATTGACGGCAGAGGTGCCCAAGCTGTTGAATTCCGGGTGTATATGGGATAAAAATTCTAAGTCCGTTGGGAGTAACCACGTTTCCTGAATTAAAACCACATCATGTGAATCGCACAGGTCATATATAAATTTTTCAGAACTGCGGACGGATCTACAGTTCACCGAAATGATCTTCAAATTTTTATTTTGCATTTTGATTATTGTTATGTATGCGTGACTCTTTAAATCTTCGGAAAACAATTCCCTCCGGCCATAGTTCCTCAGCTAGATAATTCTTTACATCGTTTGCTTTAACCGCAAGTTTGAATGAGTTAAATGGAGTTACATGGAAAGGATTTATTCTTTCTACCTTTGCTCCATTTAAACCATTATCTTTTAGGTAAGTGATTATGTCATTTTCTGTAGTGTTAATCGCAAATCGTGATACGTATACCGATGCACTTATATCAGCAGATTTTAATGTCGCTGACTGCGCTTTGCCTCTCAGATTACGGGTGAGTTTCTTCTTGTGTGTGACAAGTTTAAAGCCGCTCTCTTCGGTGACGGCTGGTCGCGGCCGTTGTATGTTCCTTCCCTGCTTGTTCATTCCTACACTCACACTAACGGTAGGTGTAATTGTGTGCAATGCTTGTGTATCGTGTGTGCACAATCCATTCGCACTATGTCTGTTGGTAGTGTTGGTCGGCGGCGTCGTCTGCACTTGTATCTTGCCTTTGCAAACATCTACATACGATTCAGGTTTTGCGTGTGTGTAGGTGTTGTTTACATCCTCAGAAGTTTGAGAAGTACCCACATTATTGTCATTGTCATGTTTTGACAGATTCGGAAGTGTTTTGTGCTCGTTGTGAACACTCATCTCTTTTATTTGATTACGAAGTGAATTTAGTTCTTGCATGATTTCAGCAGTGTTTGTGCTAGATGATTCATTGATATCGCTTTTAATTTGACGTATTTCGGACTTCATGGCGTTGAGATCTTTTAGTAGACGGGAGACATCCACACTGTCAAAGTTAACGGGCGGCAATTTATGTAGCTGTCTTGCGACGAACACTGGTAATTTTTCAGGGTCTGTCTCCTTAAGGGCCCTCAAGATGTCCTGAAGATCACGGCTGATCCTGCCGTCTCCCTTCCGGAGAGTGCGTTTGTCCGGTAGCTTGTCGAACAAGATGGTCTTGGCCAGCTTTACTTCCTCCTCGGAGAAGGTTGAAGTACACAGTTGTATAATCGAAACTTCATCTAGAGTGTCCGCTTTGTTTTGCATAAATGCAAGACACTCATTTATAATAACATTGCATGCGTTGCAAGTCATCGCGCTACGGTACGTCCTTCTGTCACGGCGGGTGACAAAAAGTATAAAAACAGCTGCTTGTTGCTAACAGTTTTTACGTAACTTTACCAACCACACTTAAATTTTGTTGAACCGTAAGATATCTGTGAAATATTACTTAGTATTACAGAGAAGAAAAAACTTACGTAATTCTAATTAACAGCTAAATCCATGCAGTTTTAATATTATTTAGTAACGGCCATGCAAGAGTTTTTTTTCCGAAGGTTCTAATATTAATCTTTGGAGTCAAACAAGAAAATTATGTCTGTCGGACTTGGTACAGCCATACGTAACACCAATTATTATTGTTTTGTCAATAACAAGGTTTATAAAACTGGCAGGACATGTAGAGCAAGAAAGGAAGATAGCCCACCACTAAAGAGGCTTCTCGAAGGATGAAGGACCTGCAGGTTCAAGAAGTGTTAAGGTCTATTCACATCTACCAGCACCGCGCAGTGCAGAACAGTGGAGTAATAATAATAATGGGATAAATCACCTCAAGGGGCTGTAACTGTACAGACACGACAACATTAGTTGCCTACCATTATCTATGAACACATTCATGTTACAGCGTACGTAAGCGTATCGCATCTGCACATGCATGGGCCAGCACCGGCGGAGATTGTCGGCTAAAATATTTTGAAGTGCTGGTGGCCGCTTGTGACGCCTGCACAATTAGTATGAAAACATACCGTTAGCATCATCATCTTCGTCGATATATTGCTAAAACCGAGAAGATGGATAACGATAAATTGATTGAATTGGTCAGGGAATTTAGGTTATAAAATAATAATAAATATGGGAATAGGATTATAAAATCCTCAAACATGTTGTGGCGGACGCTAACTCTCAGTTGACAGTCGTACTCGCGTCTGCTGTGCTGCACGGTGTTATGTGAATATTCGCGTCATACTGATGGTGTGGAGTTAAACACTGCAACCTTTAGGGATAAGGAATTGGAGGTAGTAAGAGCATTTTAAATTGGTTGCCAGGATCTTACAAGGATTATAGTGCAGATGGCGTAGTTTTGTATGCATCGTCAAGATACCCGTTAGATATTTCGTATAAGTATATCGTAAAAGAAGAAACTTACGTAATTATAGCTAACAACTAAACCCCTCCAGCTGTAATATTAATTTAGAAGCGTTATGCAAGAGATGACATTGCTGTAAAATGACTGAACCGTACTTTATGTTCGCAGACATACTTCTGAAACTATCTTCAGGCTACATCTTCCCACTTCGTTAAAATAATTCCATAATATTTATCTGGATCTAATGTTAATTTTTTTAAGTGTCATTTATATTCATAATATTCCTGGGAAGGTAGTAAGGTACCTAGGTTTTGTATTTCCACACTTGAATGTACTTTGCTGGGGAATATAAATAATGTACAGTTTTTGATGTGTGGTTTTTGTAACGTTAATATTTCATAATTATTCATTAGCCTTTAAGCGTTTCTATAAAAATGTTTTAATACTTTTACCGTTTGTATTTATTTATTGCAATATTCTGGTAAGTAGGTATGTACCGTTTTTAGATGAAGGGAAAACGTATTATTCGTCAATAACTCACTAGAAAAACGACAATAATTTCCCATTTTATTACTATATACCATATATATATTATTTAATGGTTTCCCGTAATATCCTAAGCATCGGGTGGATTCCTCTGACCCCCAAGGAAACATAAGTCAACCAATTAAGAATACACAAAATCAAATTCCACCCGTGACGATAAATATCTCCTTACCTCCCCTATTTATAAATTGAGGGCCGATTAACATGATTTTTACATGACTACATACACGGCCCGCGACTTTTGTACTTACGACACTCAGATGTGGGTAGGTAAAAGTCTAAGGGGAGGGTAGGGGTTACATGGGAAAAAAGGGAACACCCTTAAAATCAGACTTTCGGTTAAATCTAAATCTTTATTTAAAATAGAATTTATATTTTTATTCATTTGATTTCGATATTTCTAATGCTTCTACGGTTATTAAGGCGGAAACCTCTTCCATTTGTATGTATTACTTGCACTCCCGTATTAAAAGTATGGTTAGTATTAATTAAGTGTTTATTTAAAAAAAATATAACGGATTATGTTCTGTGTCTTTTCGGTTTCGTGATTCATTTTGAGTGTTGTTAATATTATCTTCAATGATTAAAAATATATTACAATGACGTTTATAAGCTTCAATAAGTTATTAAAAAAAATTATCAAGTGTTTATTTTTAGAAGATCGCGCTTTACAGTGTTGCCGTTTTTTAGCATTTTTTCTAGTCAATCTAATGCACAGCACCTCAACACATGCAATAACGAGCAATTAAAATGCATGCATAAAAATGCATACTATTATCCACCTACTGATGAGATGTGGAGAATTGATGGTTTTTATGTAAATTACCTAGCGGTTTTGTTTCCTAAGAATGCACCCGACTGCCTTGCATAATATTACGCTGTTTCGTGTTAACGCCTAGCTAAGTAGCTTTTCTGGTTTTCTTTGTATTCTGTTAGCCATTGTTGGCGCGAGTATGTAAACTGAACTTAATATGTGTAACCTTGACATTAAGTCATTTTTAACAAGTGAACATTGTAAAATGGCCATGAATGAGAAGATCTGCTTTCAAATTTAACAAAAAATAAATCCGTTGATACCTATTACAGGTACTGAATGCATTGGATGTTTCATGTAAAAATCGTTATCAAAAATCACGACCAGGTCATGGAAAATAATTAAATGAGTCCTTGGATTCAATAATAAATTTTACCAACCGGAAGGTTCTGTTTCTATTTCTAAGTAATTATTATGTTTTAGATAAAGGTTGACTTAAATTATTCCCATTTCATCTCCCTAAATAAAACATGTTTTAATTTTTCTTTTACAATAAAACAGGTCATGAACATAATGCATTTCGTAGTCGGATTTAAAAACGCATTTGATTTCGATGAATTATTATTTTTAAATGGTACTTGACAAAAAATGCCATATAAAATCTGTAACTAACTTAGCTGTAGTTTTTTAAAATCATTGGGTAAGGAATTAGAGTTCTCGTACCAACCAGAGTTGTCGGTTCGGTAAGACTGATGGATTTCATGACCCGTAACAGCGTTCCGGTTTGATTCAATCGGATATAAATAAATGACAATGGTGATTAGTGTTGATTCCCTTCCATGCCTCACCTTTATACTTTGTAACGAACCGTCATGAGTTTATCTACCTAGTAAATACTGGTATCAGTGATTACTTTTACAGGTTTTGTAACCCCAAGTGACCAGCTCAGGTATGGAGGCTCTATCGAAGCCAGAGTAAATATAGCCTCTCAGAAGCTGGGCGTATTGTACAGGGCCCGCAGGTACTTTAATAGTGCACAACTGCTGATTCTGTAGGATTGGTAGCCTCTGGTCGGGACCCCCAAAATATCTGGAAAAAAAACCATTGACTCTGCAGAAACGGTCGGTTCGTTTGATAGATTCCCCTATCTTAAACGGATTGCAATCTTTGGAGCACAGACGCCAGATAGGAATTCTGTCCTTGTTCTACCGATATTTCAATGGAAGGTGCTCTGATGAATTAGCATCATTGATCCATTCGGCACCGGTGCATAGTCGGTAAACACGCCAAAGGCGCGCCCAACATTTACACACGGTTGATATTTGTCACATGAGAACCGGTCGCTTCTACGACTCGTTCTTGTGTTTAACAGCTCGGCTGTGGAATGATCTGCCTTCCTGTGTTTATTCCCTTCTACAACATGGGTCTCTTCAAGACCCAGGTTTCCTCCTTTCCATTCTCCAAAAAACCCACCAGACAGCATCCCCAAGTATGACTTAAGTCTTAAGGGAGATTATTTCCCTCAGGGCCTCCTGTGTGGTTTAACTGTAAAAAAAGGTAGTGAAAAATGTACGCTGTACATTTTCAAGGAATTTACTTTAATTTAGGAAGACATGGAACGATCGTGCCTGTACTTAAATAAATTAACGATATGTTTTCTGATCGTGGCAGAAGATTTTTTTGTTTGCTTTGGGACAAGGGTTGAAGTTTTAATTCAGCCAGGCGCTGCGGGGAAACGATTGTTGAACAAGTTTCACGAATCGTGTATAGAATCATAATGACTTTTTTTTTCCTTCTTTATGTCTTCACCTTATTCATGTTGATATAGACCATCATGTCGTCAACGTTTCCTATCACATTAGACTGACCTTCAAAGAGAAAACTCTAAATGGAATAAACACTTAAACTAGATTATACAGATATGTTTAGTTCAGCAGTAAAAATACAGTTAAAACACAACAGTGTAAGTGAGACACTCCTTTTTCAAATTTGACAAAAATAAATTGCAGTAAGGTATAGGAGATATTAATTTGTTAAATAGATTTATACCTTTCATGATTTTTGTGTTTAATTCGTAGAACTCCATTTAATTATTATTTTTTTAATTTAATATAACTTACATTTAATACTATTATTAATTTCTGCAATTATTATAAAACAATTAAGAAAACATTGCTATTATACTGCGGGGAAAACAGATTTCGACTGTAAGTACCTCACATAATAGATCTGGTCTATTATCAGAACTATTTTCTCTGTAAATCGGTTTCTCCGGTAATAAATCCTTTTTCTCACCATAAAAATCAAATTGAGTAGGGGTAAATAGAATCATTTAAATAAATCGTCAACGTGGCCTAACCGTAGTTTGAAAATGCCTTTGATCTCCGAAACAGCTGTCACAATAATAAAAAACTGAAATACTTGCGGAACTTAATAAGGACATTATTAAATTTGATTTAGATTAAGTTTAAAAAAAAAGATTCGTACTATTCAGAGTCACATATAATTGAACTATTGTAATTATTACGATAAAATATATAGACAACCACAAAATTACATAATCCAACTTAATAAATTTTATCAAAGAATAGGACACAGAAAATAATACAAAACGCGTACAATTTACAATTTTCCACGGTGTATTAATGTAAAAAATCTCACATCTTATATTCCCAAGCCGCGTAAAATACATCGTCCTTTTCGCTGCATAATAATATTACTTCAAGATGTTGTTTACCCTGAGACCAGTCATATGTTCTGCTATAGGGGGTGGGTGGGAGGCTGGGAGGGAGGGGGGATTCATCTCAGGTAGACGCGGTCACCGCAAAGTGATTCGGGTAACAGGAATAAACCTGTACGTTTAGGAAAGGGGCTTCGAATGGGTGTGACAGATCTTTGCGAGGGTCTTTTCATACAACAACCCACGCCAAACCATTTATCGCTGGGCATGGTCCATTACATACTTATATTAGGTAGGTAATATATTTTATGGAATTGTAGTTATTACGCCTCTTAAACACCCATTAAACTTTTTTTGTTTTTGTTGTGAATAAACTATGCAATGTCATTGGAATACACTGGACCGTGATTGAATTGACATTATGATCTGCAATTAGTTGTCGTTAATATAGGATTTCTAGACTATCTGTGTAAATGTCACAAGACACCATAGCTCACCGTTCGAGAGCTTTTCAGAACAAACAAACACCGTCTTGTATAAAAAAATAAGTATTAAAATAAGAATTTTCATATTGTTTCGCAAGTTTTTAAAAGAGGCGAATTTTTTCATTTCATTGCCGGCAACCCGGGCGTTTATTAGCATAAAATTTAAACATTTACATGTACTTTGCCCGTCTCACTAGACGATGTCTGTTCTGAGACGGGTAGCCTCATCTTTTAAAAATTATTTCAACGGCAATAAAACCTTGTTTTGCAAATATATTTCAGACCACAATTCAAACGTGGAGATAGTAGCGGCTCGTGTCTTTTGAGTGAGCTAGAGTGCTAAGATTGAAAAATACGACGTTATTGATGATGTTGAAGCCGAAAATGATTTTTTTTTTTAGATTTAAAATTTGTACTAAAAATTAAAATTAAAAAAAAAATCATTTTCGGCTTCAACGTCATCAATAACGTCGTATTCTTAAATCTTAGCACTCTAGCTCACTCAAAAGTCACGAGCCGCCACTGCGTGGAGACATGTTTTCCTTGTTAGCAATATCAGTGGTTGAACCAAGTAATAGACCAGCATATTAAGCAGTATCAGGTGTCAGTATAAGTAGGTAAAAATTTAAAAATACATTAAAAAAATCAAATAACGGCAAAAAGCGACTGGAGCATCTACACTACATATGTCCAGAAATGTTACAATAATCCCATTTGGGTCACAAACCCAAAAATCCACTCCTAATTCAACATTGTCAGGTATTCCTGCTCCGGACCAACCATACCCATAAAATTCTAAACTACATTATGGAAATATGATGTGTTTTGATTGATTTTTGGGTATGTTTTGTGAGCTATGGCACGTCCCCCTTCTTGAGCAAACGTTTCGAATAACCCTGCAGTGTCCATCGTGACATTTACAAAATAATTTTGCTAAAAAAGTACCAGCGTGCATTTGTTCTTATGCGTCCGAGAATATAAGACGATTCGTACTTAACCAGCCGTTGTATTATTATTATTACTATCATTCGGCTTACCCGCAAACCCACTCAACCACAAAGGACTCCTGCTGATACCAAGAAGCCTCAAAACTACCAGGAAACGCACGCACATCTGACGTTAAATGCGCCTACATCCTACAAAATGTCTTGTCACTCATAAACTTTATGCTTCAACAATGAAATTAAATCAACCTTGACATCAAGATATTGTCTTACATCAAATAGCATCCACGTTTTTATTTAAAACGACAGATTATTAGAGACATGTATTTAGAGTTGATTATCTTTTTAAGGGGCGTAGAGCCTGGGCACTGGGCATTCTTTGGGAAGATTCTACTTTGTTATGAGGCGAAAAGAAAGGAATAGGGAAGAAAGGGGGTTAGAAGATGTATGACTATTTAGATCTGGTAACAAAACACAGCTAAATCCATTTCAAGCTAAGATTCGATTCTGAATGGAAAACTTACGCCTGGATTACCATAGAGTATCTTCAATTTTGAACTTCGTTCAAATATATTATGTCGTTCGTCATTATTTGTGAAACCTGCGTAATAAAAATATATTTGCGCCTTGATAATTTAGAAGCATTAGAAATAACGAATTCAAGTAAAAATAATAATTGTCAAATATTAAATAAGCAAAAATGATTATCCAAAAGTCCGATTTTTAAGTTACTCCCTTTCTCCCTATGTAACCTCTACACCCCCCAACAATGCAGTACACGCAAATTAATCAAATTAAATTTATTTTCGCACGCCGGTATTTGAACCCGTATCCTCCGGATTCGTAGCCGAGGATCGTAACCACTCAACCGCGGAGGTCGTTGGCGAAATGTATAAATTTTAATAAATTTATTGTAAAACAAAATATCAACCCACGAAGTGATTACTTTCTTCGGTAATTAAACAAATATTTAATATTTCCACTTGTTGGGTTTTAAACATATGACCCTTAGCTAGGAGTCAATGATCTTATCACTCTGCTACGGGGGTTTGTTAATCTACCCAAAACACAATAAAAAAATAAACTCTTTTGTTCTTAATTATTAAAATAACGTTTAATATCAGGCATGTTGCATTTAAGTGTAATTGCATATACAATATACATAATAATCATAATGTATACTGAATGAAATAGAAATGATTTTTTTTTGGTTTTCTGGGTTATAATACATGTTGATTTGCTTTATTTTTTGCCTAGAAAACGTGCTATTCCGTTTGTCCAGAAACGTGCTAAAACCATGTTCACGTTTCTTTATTTACATTTTAATTTGAATGATTCGTTTACAACTTACAACATTGCATATTATAATGTACACATAATTATTTATTTCCCCATTCGCCTTTGTTTATTTCAATTTAAATTTGTAACAATTACTTTTCAATAGACAAATGCCTACTATGCAATATGAACGATACAATGTACAATTCAACACTTTAATTTGAACACTGGGTGCATTGTTTTAACACAGCATAAGTGAATGCTCGCAGCTGTACGGTAATAAATTAATACAAAATATTATACGGATTGCATAATTTTAATTACTGTTTACAGGTAACAAATCAGTATACAGTACATAATGGTAAATTATCATTAATTTATTTGGTAACTTTCGTTAATAATAATATTTATTTTGGATTTTCTTCGAATTAATGTGTCATAATTATTATTCGCGGTTTCGTAACTGGACTTAATTCTCGTAACGGAGTGCCATCTGTTGGATTATTTTTTTATTACTGTGATTTTTTACTACCTACATACGTATGTATGATGAATATAAATTATGCGCTTTGTGCTTGTGTAGGTATTAATGTTAGCAATGTTCCTGGAAGTTATTGAACGGGTTTATATTTCGCTGAATGTCCAGTTTCAAGTCGGTGTCTTAATTCTTTTAACCATCTCATTTTACAATGTTTAAATATACATTTTGTGAGTAAAATCCGCTAAACTTGAAATGAATAGTTTCGTAGCTACAGCAAAACCACACCTTTAAAGTAGATTTCAAGTGAATTTGAGTGTCCAGCTGATCAGTTATCCGCGCTTAGAAGCTGCAGACACGTAGGCCTCCATATACGCTCATAGATATTAATTCTACCGAAAGGGTATTTTTTGTACCAGTGTTCTAAAAGTGAGTCCTTAGAAGATCCCAAATGTCTTAGTTTTTGTGCTTCTCGTGAATATTTTAAGTCGTAGTTTTAATTTGCATACATATAGTACATCCGTTATTTTCTTATCATATTGGGTTAGGTGAGTTTAGTGTAAAGCGCATTTAAGGTGAACCTTCACAAAACTGCGCTAGGTATAGAAATTAACTATTATCAACATCAATGAATAAGGTGAAGTCGGTTTATTTATTTGTAAGAAACAAACAGCTTTTATTACAAATATGTATACAAAGGAAGTTTAAAAAAAGGTAAGCCAACAAAGTTTCTTGTGCTATCAGTGGTTAAATACAGATGTTTTATTTATGAAGCTAACAAGATAAAGAAAAAACAAAATAAGAAGGAAGGTGGAGAGGAAGAGGAAGATAGGATCGGGACAGGAGATGCTCTCGTTACATTTTATACTCGGTCTTGACGTTATGAATATTTAGAAATTTAATGAGCTCTAACGACTTCTGGGAATTATTCATAATTAAAAATAAAATAAAATAAAAATTTGATCAAATACGTTGCGTTTGAAGCGTGATGAAGTTATGGAATTTTAAGGATTTGGTATTTGCAAAGTGTGAATTAAATTTGTTATTTATATGCTTAGAGAATTTAGGGTTTATGTAACATGGTACATCTTTAAATAATACCAAGATGAAGAAGAATGGACGCCCTAGGAAGACATGCCACGATCAAAAGTATAAAAGAAAAGTATGTATGAGATGACATAATATTAATGTGAATGAAGCAGTGTGTGTATTCGTTAGTTGAACATTTTGAGGAATTGCTATGTTTTCAAACGAAAGGGGATTCACAACTGTCAAAAGACTTTTAAAGAAAAATGATTTTTTTCTCATATCTACAGAATCCTTGAATTTTCAGATAATGTTGAGGAGTCAAGTAATGCTTTCATGTCGCCACCTTCCGGGAAGATAGAGGGACAGGCGACAAACAAATTCAGGCCATTGTTGATTGTTCTCCGATTACACTGGATGGTGTGGGTAGACTGGGTAGAAAGGTACTGTGTGGCAGGAAACTCGGCTTACATATTGATATTTTTATCACATCCCAAAAAATAATGTACAGAAAATTATAAATTAAAGAAAAGAGATAAGTACTTTACAACAATTCGTCGATGCACTCGAAACACAAATATGTTCGGGGTAAATCGAAATTATTCAATAAAAACAAAGAAAGTGACAAAGAATATGATATAGGTAGCTGGAAACTAAACACGGGCAATTATAGAAACATCATAATTCCTAAATTCAACGCATGGGTTAAGTAAAACCTTTCTTTCGTGAGAAAGTTTCCACCAGGCAGCTTAAAAACGCACTGTGATTGGAACAAAAGTTCATTGCACACCACTGAGAAGACACACAGTCCCAATGGCTCAGGGCAGCTATACTCTTGTGTCACCGTTCAAAAAAATAAACCGTTCGTTCGGACCGAAAGGTCACTGTCTATATGTGACTTCGATTTAGGGGTAGGGGTAACATATCACAACCTCGAAACTTTACTTTAAACCATTCATGTCCCCGGGCAACGCCGGGTCCTTTAGCTAGTTACCTATAAAGTATACTTCAAAACGTCAAACAAACTAATATTAATTATTATTATTTTTAAATTATAACAATTTAAAAAATATGATATCCTAAGTGGGATTTCCCGTGCTGAGGATTTCATTTACAAAATATGAAATTAAATTCTATTAAATTTCAGAATTTTATTTTTTTGAAAGGTGAGGTGTTTTATGTGCAGTTGAGTTGTTTTATGTGCAGTTGAGTTGTTTGGTGTTAATATATTTTCTATTTCAGATCTTTATGTAACGTATCCAGGGTTTTATTTGTTTTTTTTTTTTTTTAATTTATTAATGTTGTGATCTTTGAAGGAGAGTGGAATTTTGTTGCAGAGTTTAGTGCCATAGTATAATAAGTTTTTCGTCCAAATTTTGTGTTTGCGGTTGCTTGTTGGATGTGTTTTTGATTTTGAGATGTAGTGTTTCTGATATGTGTTTTTGTTGTTATTTCTTGTTTTTTGTATTTGTGATATAATTCACTAGGTCACCCGACTGCTGTATTTTTCGGTCTACCTTTACGATTGCGATTATACAGATTAATCGAGTCATTTGCCAACCTGTGTCTATATCTATAGCTGCAAGTGTATACCGGCCGAGGTTAGCGCACCAAGCTCAAAGCGGACCTGCTGGGGCTGTAAGATAAGCACTTGTAAGTAGGAGGGAGATCTGCAGGCGGAGGAAGTAAATGAGAAGAGAAGGGGATTGACATTCCACGCTTTTAATAATCGACTTTCATTCATGATTATGTCATTTCCTTGCGATTTGTGACTAAATATTGGGCGTACTTTAATTTGACTTGCTTCTCATCAATTTTTACTTGCAAATGAAGCCCCTTTACACTCTGTTTCGTGCTTTGAGGAGTAAAAAAGCGTCAAGGGCCTGATTCTGGTTCTTTTTATAGATACGCCATTGTCCTTATGCTAAACAATTTTGTATTCTATTTATTCCTGATGAAGAAAGCATCGCTTTGGAAACATTTAGATATCTGTGTATATTAATAAAGTGGTGAATACAAAGTATATTTTTTAATTCATTTATTAATAATGACGCCACAAAGTGAATACCAATCGTTTGAAGAAATTACAATGCCTTTCCTTAAGAACCTGGACCAGGCCCCTGGTGTATTTTTCTAGCCGATCCAAATTGTAGTGACATAAGTGCGACTCTTTTTGATGCTGTTATTGATTAAAAAGACGACCGGGCATTTCTCGTCAATCCAGTGGTTTTAAGGCGGCCCTGACCCTTCTTGGTTACTCTTGGACACCACTGAATGAGATTTGTCCATCGGATGTCCATTCTCTGAGCGATGTATCCTGCCCATTGTAATGAGCCTTTTTTTGTCATAGTACCCACTCTCTTTATCATGTCCCATATCAATAAGAGTTGACCTTAATAGAGCTATGGTAATTTTTTAAATAAGTTTGTTGAACATTTTTTAGTTGAGTTTTTTTTCGCCCGCCGTGCTAGGGATGTTCCTGTGTTATGGTGAATATATCTATTTAACTGTCCAAAAAATAAAACAAGCCACCATATTGTTATTTAGACTGCCCCAGTTCTTGGAGGGATACACCATTACTGCTTATAAACTTTTGAATGGTATATTATCAATACCTGGCATCCTGGCTGAAATAGGATATTCTGTCCCTGATAATTTCACGCAAGGCCGCCAACACAGGCATCTATTTCTTCTAACTTATCAATGGTGATGCCCCTGAGAAGACTTACTAGGTTAATTAACTGCCTTGCAGGAAATATAGATATTTTCCACATGACCTACAGTAAATTTAAGCACGAACTAGTTATTAAATTTTAGCGATATTGTTTACCTACTTGTAACCTATTTTTCCAAACTATTTTTATCGTTCTTTTTATCTATCTAATGATATTCCGAGTGATGAAATTTTGCACACATGACCTTCAAAACAAGAGGAAAGTCACTGTCTACATGAGATTTTGAAAAACCACCCCCTTCCCTTTTCCCATCCCTTAAAGGAGAATTTTGGTTCTTGTTGAAATTTTGCACACTTGACGTTCAATGAGGAAAACTACTGGGTCGGGTTGGAGTGGGGTTAACACATCACAACCTCAAAACTTTCCTCCAAACCATTCGTAACCCTGGGCAACGCCGGGTAGTTGAGCTAGTAGTGTCTTATGTAATTATTTTTTATGATTGTTTATTGCTTTTGAAATGTATTGGCATAGAACTGTTTTTTCAAAATAAATATTGTGGATATTTTCTTGAAAAAAAAATTGAAAACTAGGGCGATGTGAGGTAGTAGTAGTTAGATATATTACAAAGTATAATAAATTCGCTAAGTTCCTTACTATGCTATCTTGAACTACAGGTAGTTATTAAATGTATTTACTTAGGCATTGTTCTAGAAAACAATAACGCTTGAACATTGTTCCGAGAAAAGGTATTTTCGAAATAGTTTAGGTTTTTTTAGACATTCTTATTTCATGAATAATACACATATTTTCACATTGTTTTTTGTATTTAACTTAGAATAAAATGTATGTGTCTTGATATATTATTTTTGGCTTCATTTATCGACAATGAACTGTGGCCGTCACGGATTAAAGTTTTTAAGGTATTTTTTTCTAATCCTCACAAGCCAAATTAACCGAAACTCTCACGGGTCCAACGATATTCCGGATAGAAGACCTTCAACCATATCTTACTGAACCGCAAACCATTCAAACCGCGAAATTCAATACGTTTTTTTATTATTATTATTGTTAACACGCAGTAATTAAAAAAATGTTTTGTATGTAACCCAATTATAGCAAAGATAAAATGGCTTATTATAAAGGTATTCATATCCAGGTTAATTGAGGTAAAATTCTTGTTATGCATTGTCTTAAAGGACAATGACATTAAAACTGGACAAGGTAGAGTCATCCTTGGACAATTTTATCACGGATCATAGACATGCCGCGAAGAATGCCGATTTATTTCTGAGTGTATTTTTCAAATTTGAACTGTTTTTATAGAAGCTGGATATATTTTGTTCAAATCCATTTTACAGTTTATTTTTTGGAACCGCAAATAGTTAAATTAAATATCGGAGAATCTTTCAATATTTATTTTTCTGTGAATACCGCACATACTCTATTGCTCACAACTATTCTGAGCCAGTGGGACTATGGTATCTCCACCGACGTCAGAATTAATAGACTTTCCCTATGTACCATTTCGACCGCTGGAGACAAAAGGTCACGCGGCACCCATTTTTGCACCATCTTAGTTCAGTATCGTCCACGTTTGTTTCGCGTGATTTTGACTGCGGTAATGTCTTGTAAATAAATACTTGCAAACAAGCCTATCCCTTTTACGTTTTTGCTCTTATTCTCTTAATATAGGTCGCCTTTTGCCTCCCGTGTTTTTGTTTATTCCCATTGTGTATTAGGGCTTCTCTATGTATTATTCGCTCTGTGGTTATCCCCAATCGGGTTATGTTGTGAGGGAGTGGGGACAGGAAGTAGAGCAGGGGGAGTGAGATTGGGAAGTAATTCATCGTCATATATCGGCGTTACAACTCTGCTTGCCCGGTATTTCCCTCAAGTTCCTTTATGTCCAAGGATGCGGAATGAGACGAATGAGGAAGGTGGAATTCATACTCGTATCCACACCGCTGTCATTCCTTCGTGACCCAGACTTATTTTTTTTATATATTTTTATTTTATTTAATATAAATCTGTACCAGACGTAATCTGGCACACCAGCGAACTGAAGAAGCCGACTGATCCCAATCCACGGAGCGAGGCTTGGAGGGGGAGGTAGCTCTACTACCGTTCCTTTTGCAAGTAGGAACGGTACTGACGATAACGACTTTTGTTAATCTTGTCCGAGGCAGCTGCTTATTGGGTCCAGTCCGAGGCAGTAGTCCGATGGAGGTAAGCAGTGGTCAGAGTGAAACAAGGCGAGTGGTTCAGAAGTCAGAGCGGGCGGCGGGCAGAGAGGAGTACTTATCAGGCTGGCGGTCAAATGCTAACTGCCGCAAACTGGCGTTTGCAGGCTATTTATGCGGTCCACCAAGCGCGGACCGCCGGTGCCGTGTAGATGCCCGACAAGTCGGTCTCCCTCCCACCAACTGTCCCGCTCCAACGCTTTTATTCAGTCATTTCAGTTTGAGCGGTCTGGTGCGAACAAGCTCGCCAGACCGCCCGTTACATATATTAACAAACAAAACATAAAATTCTTATACATAAATACGAAGACGAAAAATGGCCGCGTCGGAATAATCTGGGAGAAGGTACGTCCGATACAAAATCCATAGTAAATATGTAATATTACATATATATTTTAATAGCTAATTACAAAAAATGTATAAATTTATTTAACAAAAACTACCCAACTCAAAAGAGAAAGATTTATCGTGTTTGAGTTGGGGAGCAGCGCCATGTAGCGACAGTAATGGTAACATAGATACTTCTTATAAAGAAACCTCTTTGGTAGTCGCATCATTGGTCTACGCCCAGTGGAGCCGGCCTTCTTCCATGATGGCTCATTCAAATAACTGTCGGTCACCTGACTTTTTTAAACTTCAGCACACCCGATATTATGTCAGATGATGTTTAGAATAAATATTATGACGACATCACATGCTAAACTTGACTATAATTTTACAAATTGATGCTAATTGTAGAAATATGCCGGGGACTACATTTAAAATCAATATTTCCGAAATTCCGTTGTAATGAATTCTATCACTGAAACGTATTTTGGTGTACCCAATAGTGTGGCTACATATTTTCCCGACCCCAGGATTTTTTCCCTTAATAATAAATCAAACCGTGGATACACTAGAATTGGCTTAATTTATTGTAAACCAGCTAATGTGTACCCGACCTTGCTCGGGGTTATGAATGGTTTGAAGTAAAGTTTTGAGGTTGTGAATTCTAGTAAACTGGTAGTAAGTTTAAGGTGAAACTAATATTATTGTTAGGAATTAATATTGTTAAACTACCCATAAATTTGAACGTTCTGTACCTGAAGTCAAATGTTCCATTTCTGTTCCCAGTACGTTTCGTTTTTTAAACATTAATTTAACCATTTGCTCTCTCCGGTGACCCCAGAGGTCAAGTTGAAGGATACCATATTGTTATTGTTAAAAGAAAAACTAGATTTTCGTCTCTTTTATTCGACCCCGTAACCCATTCCAGCGCTGAGATAATTTGAAATAATGAAACAAACATACATACATACTCGAAATTAATATATTAGATAGGGAACACAGCAAGCCGAAAATAATATTCCAGCGAACAAATCTGTTTTATTTAAAAATGGACTGAACTCATTAAAAAAAACTCAGCTTACTGCTGTTTCCTTCGTTACTACTCCACTGGTTTTACCATAGTATGAATGCCTTTTGATGATATCACTGACATACGGTCATATCATACACAATCTTTATCATCATTCTTTTGAAAGTAACAAAACTTAACAAGTCTGCAGATTTTTCACAAAGTATCCTGATAGACTAAACAATAACACTGGAACGGTGTCATTGAAGAGATGCTTGTTTGCAAAGTGATAGTCCTGACCCAGCGTTTCAACCGTCCTGTCTCCGTTGTGCAATCTCTCCTTTTGTTGTTTTATCGCTGAGAGCAAATCCATCGTTGAATCGTTGAATGGACTGTTTACAAAAAAGCCACTCGATTGTGTTTCAGATGGCGATGTTATCTCGGTTTTATTTCACGGTGGGAACTCGGCTTAAAATCACAAGCCCGTGAAATCGCTTTAATTGATCAAGTTGAAAGTAACGAAAATATTCTTACGATTAAAGCATTCGTGTAGAACGGACAAGATTGGCCTATGAATTACCCAGAATGACCCGTATTTGCTTTTATGTGAGAATCACATAAGAGCCCTAACTGCTCGGAGCCATTGAAAATATGGCCCAAGCAGCCAATGCGCCACAAAAAAAAAACAAAACTTTAATTAATCGTGTTTGCGACCTTCCTAAACTGTGATTTTTGTATTTCTATGAAACCGAATGTCTTTAGGTAGTGTTGGATGGAAAGGCATACATTTGTAAGTAAGGTCATCGCGGAAACAGTTTTTTTTCTTCTTTATTAGAATGCTCGTAAGATGATTGAAGTAATGGGTATAAATAAGTGAATAGGTAAATTATTTGACTTTTATTAGCGAGAACTCTCATTTTATATCACTAAATTAATTCAAACAATTCATTTTTAAAAGTCATAACTAATTGCGTTAAACTTTATCTGGTAGGTTTTACGATAAGCAGTATAAGATTAACGATTCTGCTATGGAGACTGATCCATCAACTAAAGGAGAGTGCTTTCTCGAGGTCAGAATTTTTGCGTTTTGTACAATCCAATATTTTCTTTTGAGATACGAGAGAACATTTGAAAGAAGTGAAAGTCGGAGTAGAGTAGGAAGATTTCTGAAATGTCAATTTGCTGGGAAAATATGACCGGTATTCTTATTTTTTTCTTTTCTTCCAGAATTTTGCTTCGAAAAACAATGACGCCAGTTCCCAGACGCTGATTCAGCAGCTCAACACCAAGTACTACTTCTACACCAGGACGAGGGGTCTTTTCAGGATATGCTACCCCAAGGACAGACCTCCGACTGGTGAGAATATTACTTTACAATATTGTATTTGGACATTTCAGGAAATTCGAAGACTGAATGCAGAAGTCGCTAATAAAAAGTTGTCAATGGGCCAGCACCAATATCATAAGTGATTTATCTGTAAATTCTATACTGGTAGTTATGAAAAAGTATAAAGTTTCAAAAGACAAAATTCCTCGAACTAATCCTTAAATTCTATGAAATACGTCTGAAAATATCTGAAAATATGTGCAGTTTAAAAACCTGTCAAAGCAATTTCGATCTTTTTACCTAAGATTCCAGTACGTACTGCATATAGGTTTTTAAATATTACAATTACATTAGTAGTATTTCTTGAGTTAGCAACATGGAAAGTGCGTATGTTTGGGTGCTCACCGTTAAAGAGAAGATACGAGATTTCTGGATTCCAGTTATTGGCAATTTTTTATCTTATTAAAAAGTGTAAATTTGTCATATAGAATGAATTTATCAATGTGGGAACTATTGTCAAATAAAAAAAATATTCATAAATTTATGGAATATAAGAAACATTTTTTACAAAAAGTTTTTTTTTTAATGTATGGTTCATTTTTTAAAGTAGGCACAGCTTTTCAGTCTTTATGAACCTCACGTCACCGATAACTACATCCCCTAAATTAATACATCGCCACTGTTGTCGTCGAAACAATAGCGACACTTTTTAGAGGCTAAAATTTGCTAGAAAAAAAATTACGACAATCACTAAATACGTCGCCATTGTAGTCGTCGAAACAATGGCGACACTTTTTAAAGGCTGTCATTGGCTAGAAAAAAAAATCCCGGCGCTTTTTTGACCTTTTCTGAAACTGTCACCAAATGGCTTACTTTATATACGAGTATCAAAAGTGTCCAATTCAATTAAATATGAAATTGTTATAATACAAGCAACAATAAATGTAAGATAAGGGACTTCAATTATTTATAACGCACTGGATGACGTACGTACCTAAGTATTAGATAATTAACTTTTTCAATTTAGGTTGTGTTATATATTTTATGGTACATAAAGAAATTAATCTTTCAACAAAGGAACGTTAACTATACAGAACCGTGAATAACAATTTCTAAATTTACAAAATTATATAAATAGTGTGCGTTTTACATATATAGTGAAACTAACGACGTAATACGTAAAACTGCCTTGTTTATCAGTTATGGTAATCAAAAAGGCATACTACCTTAAAAATCTGTAAAAATCGTTGTAAGTGCGTTTCCAATTATTTTGTACAGCATCCAAAAGAAACGTGTTCGTAAAATAATTGAATGATGAAACGTGATCCATTAGGTAGCTGTTTTCGTGAAATCATTTAATAATTATTATTTCGATGCGCTGTTCGAGTTATGAAAGTCAAGAATCGCTTCGTTTCTTTTCCTGTGTAGATGATTCGATGGAATTAAACTTTTTTTTTGCCAGTGATCACATCGATTTACAATTTTTGTGCGTCTGCTTTCACTGCGACAGTGTATGTATCTAACCGTTTAATTTCATTTTTTATTTTAGATTTTTTTTAACCTTAAAAATAAACCTTATTATTGAATATTAATACATACTATATTTTTTTCCTGATTTAAAACATTTTTATTTTGTACTAGCTGATGTGTACCCGGGCCTTGCTCGGGAATTTTGGAATAAAGTTATGAAGTTGTGAATTCTTGCTTGTCATTAGGGTGCCATAATTGATTTGACAGCTTAAGTAACTATCTCTAAAAAAAGAAACATTCATTTGAATATTTTATTTCATTCCAAACTTTTATTTTTTCAAAATATATTTAAATCATAAAGATCTTATGTAGAGATTACCTACTCGTGTTTTCCATTTTGAAAATATTCTACCCAAAAAAACGTTCCAGAAAATCAAGGACAAACAAACAAACAAACTTACATTGATTTATATATATATATATATATAGATTTTTATAGAATTTGGTCAACATTAATTTGTAGATAAACTGCCTAATTAATTTAACCTATGATTCATTATTTTTAGAGAACTGTGCAGGTATTCAATGTACCTAAGCAAAATATAAAAATAAATTGGTTCTTTTATTAGTTTTGCTGTTTTCTTAGAACGCAACATGTTTGCTAATCGCTGGTATTAGATAAATAATTTATACAAGATTTTTCCATCGGAATCGGTTGTTTTATTGCGGGATAAATATGCGAATCAAGTAATATAAATGCCGGAATTAAATAAAGCATCAATTGCCAAAAATGTTGAACTGAAATATGGAGTCTATGTCTCAGTTCAACATTTTTGGTTTTTATTGAATAAAACATTAATTGCCAGGAAACATTTTTATTATTTTTTCACTTCAAAATATAAGGCCTTACAGAAACATTAGAATTTTTATAAATATATCATTAAACTGAAGATTTTGCTCATTTCGTTTCGAATTTATAGAAGGCGATGACTGATTTCACAAAAAAATTATCTAAGTGCCTCGTGAGTAGTTACTAAAAAGTTGTAGAAAATAATATTAACATAACCTAAATGAAACATGAAAACGGAAAAAAACGACAGAAAATAAAAAGATTTCAGTCGCATCTGGGACTCGAACCCAGGACCTCTGCCTATCCGGGGCAACCGCTTTACCAACTTAGCTAATGAGACCAGTTCAATTTATGTCATCTTCATTGATATCATATCTCAAATTCAAGATTTGTTAATATTTTTCTCCATTTTTTAATCCCATATTATTGGCAGCTATCTTTATAATGATTACAAAGTTCTTAACGAACACAATTGCAAACTAGACAGTGTCTCGGATTAATATCCGATTTTTTTTTTATTTATATGACACATCTATTAACTTTTTTATAAAAGTCTAAAGAATATATACAATTTTTAATTATTCATTTTTAACTGAGATTTAAAAACCTCATTTTAATATTAAATCATTGTAGAAAATAATAATAACATAATTAATAATTAAAAGTTAAAATTGAACTTACTAAAAAGGACTATGTGTAAGTCAACTCGGTCATTTCGCCGTTAGTATTTTGTCATTATATTACTAATCATAACTAATGTCTATCGGCACTTAGTCCTTTTTATAGAAATACACATAAGGTACATACAAATTGTTCTTTTTTGCTACATCATTTGCTACGCCATATTGGCGATGGCACAAGGACAATTTATATATATTTACTTTATATTAGGACTTTTTGGCACTTAGTGCTTTATTTAATTCAAGTCTTCATTTTATATAATTTTTTTTATTTTATTTGATAGGCACCAAAATAAAATACCTTTATAACCACGTTTTAAATAATATTGTTAATTAATCTAATCTAATTTAAAAATTTAAACTTCTTGAGGAGACTTAAATATGTAAATTAAAAACGTAATTTCTACATTGGGATTACGCAACTGCATTTATGCAACATCAATTAATAATGATTATGTAATTTACATGGTACCTACGTTAGAAATTATTTTTTTAGATTTAACTATTGAAATTGATATAAAATTTTAGAACTTGTTTAATTAATATAAAATAGCTTATATTTACCGAATACATTGATGCCCACGAGCGTTCTGGGAAAAAAAATTACTACCAAGTTTTTGCTCAGTTCTTATGTTTTCATGTCCAATAAATACTGTTTTTTGGATAACTGATCGCTTAAATTATCATATAAGTAATTTGGTGTCGAAAAAAATGTTTTGGTGGTCATTTAAACAAAACGGGATTCGCGCTCACAGATGGCGCAAAATCAAATATTTTAGAAAAAAACACTTTTAGCACGTAATGCTTTTAAATATTGAAATAAATTGTTTGTTTGCGGGTATGCATACGGAATACAATTTAAAAATTCACGCATCGGTGCGAAAATGCGTCCACAGCCCGCAACACTATAAATAACTAAAATGGTAAAAATAAATAAAAATGTTAATATCTATTAAAAGCTTCTTACGCTTTAGGTCATTTTATAGATATTTTCTTTCTGTAAAACTATCATCTGGATACTTAAATTTTCTAATAAAACTGTTTTCATCTGAAGCGACCTGCCAGGTAAGCATGTTTTTCTGTATCTGTTTGTACATAATTAGTTAAAGAATAGGAAGTAATATTTGTACAGCGCCCTGAGGCGATTTTTCACAAAAACGACGCTTTACAAATCATCCAATTATTATTATCATTAATAATAATATGAACTGGAATACATTGTTATTGTAAGACTAAAGGTTAAGTCCTTCAAGAAAAATATAAAAATACTGTATATGTTAGTTTTACTAAAATATATTGTATTATTACAAGTTTCTTGAAGGACTGTACATTTAAATCTACAACAATTTATTCCATTTAATTTTCCCACCAACAAACAATTTATCTCAATATTTAAAAGCATCACATGCTATAGGTGTTTTTTTTTCTAAAATATTTAATTTAGCGCTATCTGTGAGTGGTTATTATGTTTCGTTTACCCTTAAAAAAAGTTCCCGCATAAAACATCACGACATAGGTAACCCAGGCACAGGAAGATGTCAGCATGAAATCGTGCAGTTCCAGGGATCATTGTGTTGTTTTTTTAACAACGGCCTTTGACTTGCCGTGTTTTTATGCCCGTCTTTTCAAATCATTGTTATTTTTTGATCCATTGATGTAACCCTTTATAATGTAATGTCACGATTCTGACGAACAACATACAATTGCCGCGATAGAATTTTCCCGTTTTTTTTAAACAATTTTCATCGAACGTTTTGTAAGGTTCGTTACGAGCTTTATTAGCGACGAGTTCCGATGTGAATCAATTACTTGGACGATTTCCATACCAATAACTAGGGAAATCCAGTCTTTGTTTTTCGAGTGTTCTGTTCGGGATTTTGAGGCGTCAATGGAGATGAACAACATTGGTCCAACCTTCAAAGTATAAGTTAACGAAGAAAATATAATTTCAGACACAATTAACATTCTTACCAAACAAATTAATGTCCTTACCCATTTAAAAAAGAACCCTACATTATCTTCTGAAATATTATAATTAATAATTTCTTCAGACGATTGGTATTCACTTTGTGGCGTCATAATTAATTAATTACAAAATATACTTTGTTTACACCACTTTATAAATATATATAAACATCTACATGTTTCGACAGCAATGCTGTCATCATCAGGATATATGTATCCTGATATATATGATATTTTAAAATTAATATTATAATTAAATTATTTACCTAAAATAATGAATATATTGTATACAACAGCTTTTAACTTTCTTGGCAGATTTTAGTTCGTATTTTATTATTATTAATGTGTCCATTTTTTGTGTAGATTATTATTATCCTACTCAAGTATTTATTTATTGTTTCTGTACCCTTTTACATTTATTATTTACAATTTAATTTTTAACCTCACTAGGACTAAGCCTGTATCGAGGTTAACAATAAAAAAAAAATACATGGTAACACGAACGATAAAGATTTATAAATTTGCTAGAAAATCTAGTATAAATTATTCGAATGTCGCTTTAATTATTCGAATATTGACAGATCGTTGTTCCAAAAATGTTTCATACAGACGGGTACTAAAGCGGCTCGAAGGTGTGAGAAATCATTGTAAGGAAGTTAACGATGTAGGGTGACTCTGCGTTAATGTGGAATCTCGTAATATACGTGTACGTAAGACATGTACGAGTATATTATAATATGTAACTAATTTAAGAACGAAGACAAAGATGACAAAAAATGTTGGGAATCCTCGGCTAACACAAACATTTTAACAAATTTTTTTTTGAAAAGTTAACAATGAAATAGACAATTTAATATATTCTATAAGACTGTTAAATATAAGCGGAGCCTGATTTGATTCACTTGAACGTGCCATGTCTTCCTGAAGCGTTCCAGACTCCTTCCAACTGCTTACGCGTTATGTATTCTCCATCTCCTCTACATACTCGTATGTCCCATGTTCAAACTATCTAAACGTCATTTTCTCTATCTTATTCATTACCCTCAATTTCCATTCTTTATGTATCTCCTCATTCGTAAGACGGTTTTACACTGTTTTAACACAGAAACCCCTCAGGGATCTCAATTGTCGTCTTTTTAAATTCTCTCTTAATTTGCGAGCAAATAGAAATCCCCTCGAGTGTTATTAATGTAACGATTCATCAGAATAGAGATGCCAATCAATCAGATTCTCTTTTCTCTAACGGATAAGCTATTGCTACATGATTACAGCTTTTTTCCACTATGGATCAGATTTGAAGAGTTGATTTGTGATATAGACGTAACAATTAGCACTGCAGGCGGAGTATAGAAAGTTGGCTAAGGGAATATACATAAATAACCACACTAGGCGTTCAATAAATAATGACTTTAATATTAGCAGTAGTCGGATACCTTTCTATACTGCAAAATATTGGCATTGGTGCGGGTACCCGCCTCTACTTAAATACATAATTATCTTCCATTCTCTTAGCAGAGTACCAAAAAAAAGTTGCAACAATCACTATTAACTAAACTAGGTATCTACTTTCTCTGCTGCGGCTTAAATAGGACATAAAATCGTCTCAATTACAATTTTCACTGTCGCTGTTTCACTGTTACAGGTGTAATTTAAGGTTAAGCTAAGCATTGTGAAGTGGAACTGTGACAGTTTTCTATCCACTTATGGCGACTTCGGATATGAAAAGAGAGATCACAAACTCTTCGGTGTTTGGCACCGATTTCTATTAAATTTATGGTGGACGCTTTTGAACCTAAATCGAAAAGAACTATAACTAATACAGCAATCAGATATCCATTAATATGCGTAAGTGTTGCGTCTATAGTTATGTTTATTGATTCGTTTTATATCATTCCTGAAATACCATTATAGAATTTTTAACAGGGATGAAAACTATGAATGTTACAACGGTTTCTCTATTTATTTATAGATATTTTTCGATTTGCGATTGGTCTAGTAGTTGCCTACTATTGAAGGGGTTGTACTTGACCGAGCACCAACTTAACGGTGATATGATGCATTTTTGCATATGCCCTTTGCCACCAGGTAGGTAAATAGGTTATCGATTCTGTAAGGAAGAGTTAATAAAGATAATAAGAATTTCTTTAATAAGTTACATTCAGTTCTGAGATATTTCACCTCACATGCGTTGCACACGCGCATATAAGTCATATTCATAAATTAAGTTTTCTTTCTTTTTTACGCCAACTCTATTTATGGTCCACAACTTTGATTAGAAACTCTTCAATGATTAGTTTTTGATTGAAAATATTTAAATCTTAGATAATCTAAGTCGTGATAAGAACACACAGTATTCAAGTCTTATTTAAGAAATACTGTTACTTTGTAAAGCTGACTTTGTGATCACTTATAACAAGGTAAGTGCGAAGTTAAATGATACACTGTAAATTTAATTTATTCCCGCCAAGATGATAGCACTGTTGTGACGAAACCGGTTGCCATTTTCTTATGAATAAAATAATGTAGGTAACACAAAGTTTACAGAGTTTCATTTGATGTTGTTAACCATCAATTAGTTACAACTTCCGTTACTAGTTCTTTTTTTACACAACTTCTTTATTTTTTCTGCTTTCTTAAAAATGGCTGTGAAGTGATTGATATTTTTTCTAATATTATGCGTAATAAGTACGTATGCAATCCGTTCCCGGCATTAGAAAAAGAAGTAGGAGTATATTACCTGTGAACAATGAATGATTATGGAGGAATTCTGAGGTGAATGGTACCATTCATTTTAATTAATACGTCCAATTAACTACGAAATGTCACGTTAAATTATGCAACGTTTAGCAACGCTTATTACTAGAACAAATTTTATGCTAATTTTACTCTGGTTTGGTAGTTTTTAAACTGAAACTTAGGAATTTTTAATGATAACATTTTGTTATTAGTATCTACCTAGGTACATTTTTTTTCCTTTGGATGAATAGGTTTGGACTGCTATTATTTTCATAGATGTCTGTAGTGCTCACTGGTGTAATAATTCGCAGAGTCGCCGACAAATGTCACTAGATGATAGGTTTAACCTCCCTTCGTTAAAACTAGAGGTACGAGCTCTTGAGGCTCACTTGAATTTCACCTTGGATAATAGAGATTTAGAGAATAATAGGTACACGATATAGGTCTCTCTCCACCTATATTATAAGAGCATTATCATTTGAATGAAATAAAAACGAAGTGCGTGTGTTTCATTAAGTCGAACTCATAACAGATTCTCAGAAATCACCAAATGTTAAAGTCAATAAATTCCTTTTCCTAGATATTTTAGTTCCTAATAATAATACTTTTAATTCGAAATAGTTTCTTTTAAACAATTGATTTAAATATATCGAACAAACAATACAGCCTTATTTGTTAACAGTTGACATGGATATATCAAAACTCCATAACTCATGATGGAAATTATGTTGCAAGCTGAAAACAGTGACATCTCATACGGAGAAAATGTGATAACTTCATGATGGCAGAGTTCCCCGTTCAAGGGTTTTTTCTGTTTGTTATTTATACACAGTTAAGATAGATTACTTTTTCTTGTATTTTTTCGGCATTCACTATATAGCAATTTCTAGACATTTTGTTTGGAAGTTTTAATTTACCATGTACTTTTGCTATTTTTGGTTTAATAAATTCGCTACCGATTTCGACACAACCATGCACCAAATCACCACTCCAAATCACCACTCCCTCTACCCTCACCTAATGGTGACTAATTTTGTTTCTGTACTTGTCTAATTTAAGTTAGTTTCAAGAATGCTCGTCAATGGCACGGTTGTGTCGAAACCGGTAGCGAATTTATTAATCCAAAAATAGCAAAAGTACATGGTAAATTAAAACTTCCAAACAAAAAGATAGATTACTTTTATAAGCACATTCGATGGAACACAAATCACGATTTTAATCTCAATTAAAAATATGCTATCAATTTTAGGCATAGAATTTTTTCAAATCAGTTTATTCACTATCGCCATGTGAAAAAAATTGACCCTGGGTTTAACATTTTTTCATTGAATGCAGGTCCAATCATTATTTTTCATCGGCGATATTTTTCGACAAGCCTCGTTCGCTCCATGCAAGAATCTAGGGAAAAACAATCGATGTTAACAAGAGAACGAGTAATGTGGGAAATGGAATAATGGGGCATATTGCTTATAAGGTTTTATCATTAACGATCCACGCCTGCCTCTTACTTTGCGAGAATATTCAAATGTAGCTGTAAATCAGAGGCTTCGAACTATTAAGCTAGCCGACTGTAAAACAGTACACAGAGTCAATATATCATTAATGATTTAAATGATACTAGTTTTACTACCTGACTTCACCTGTAATTTCAACACTATTTTTATCTATAGAACAATTGAAAAATTTGACGTCTTGTTTTTTGTCAGAGCTCGTGATGCAAACGAATTTCAAAATAGTTAGGTTGGGTTTGAAATTCCGTTCAGAGAATTTTTGCTGCTTCACACATATATCACTCAGATTTTGTTTAGATTAAATTTTGCAGCACAAACTACATTATATAGAAATTGGCGGCCTCCGTGGCCGAGGGATAAGGTCCTCGGCTGAGAATCCGGAGGTCGCGGATTCGAATCCCGACGTGGGAAGTAAATTTTATTTAATTAAATTGTGTTATTTCACATTTAATTCATATAAAATAATACATAGTGTACTCGGGGCACATTTCAGAGTGTTAGATGCTGTCAGTATTGCCCTGGTGAAAGACCACACTTAGAATTGAAAAATTAGTTGAATTTTTATTTTATTTTTTATTTAAATTTTTAATCTAGCAGGGCTCGGCTGATAGTGCAAACACAATCTGCCATATTACATGAGATATGGTATATATAAACAAAAATAGGAATGTAAATGCCTTTAGTCGTGTTTGTTGACCAGATCCGAATAGCCAGGTACATCCACGCCTTCCTCTTCCCCACCTTACTCTTCCCCATCTCCTTCTATTCGGCGTACCTTTCAGCCTCACAGCATACCCCAACTTCGTCTGCCATAGTCTCACTGGCTCCAGTTAGCAGGGAACACTTAGAACACAGGGAATGTATGTTCAGCTGATCTCAAATAGTGAAATGTAGAAAAAATCTTTTGCTTTATGTATTAGCCAATAATAATCCAAGCACCAACTGCGCGACACGAGAATGCAGAGGTAGCACTCGATCTTCGTCGCCTCAGGATAAGTTTCGTAGACTGTCTCGCCGATAGTGTAGAGTAGGTATACTATTTTTTAACAAAAATTCATCGATTCTTATTCAACCAGTACAATTTCCGAACAGATCAACATACGTCATGCAATCACACAAACAACCGTATATAATTGCACGATGGCTAGTGGAACCAACGCTGATGCGAACACACGATCCCAACAATGAGGTAGTGGACTAATAATAGATTCATTATCCATCGAACAATGACAGTCAACATAAATTCATAGCTTTACCATCACGAGCTGGTAATCCACAACCGTATAGGTAAATTTCCCTGGACGTCTTCGCAGATGTACAACGAAATCATTATATTTGCAACCCAAGTGAAAAATACGTAAGTTGATTTTACCCTCGGTGAGATATAGGTAACCTATCACATAATTCAAAACCTTTGTATTACCGGTGTTTAAAAAGATATATGCATACTGTGCGTAGGGTTTAGAATTTTCCTACTTTTTACAGCTAACCAAATTATTGTCTATGAAAGTCAAATACTTTTTGACCTGCGCTTGAAAGTGGAAATTACAGAATAAGATAGCGATAAGATGGCCATGTGTAAAGAATGTTAATAATAATTGTAAGATTTGTGAAAAATCACCTTAAGGGCGCTGTACAAATATTATTTGCTAGCGTTTATCAAGATAACAGGATACTGATAATATGACCAAGAGGATGCCCCGTGGAAGCACCCCAGAGGCACACCTACAAGACAGACGACATAGACATGGGTTTACTGCGTTGAAGAAAATGATGGTATAGCCTAAAGAGTGGGGACGAATGAATAGGGACTGGATCCGGTGGAAAATGTTTCTTGAAGATGCCGCCAGAGCTGTAGCAGAGCCGCATAAAACATATAACAACGTACACACACAGATTAAAATAAATCAAACTCATAGGAAATAACCTTAATGTATGTAATATAACCTTAAAACTTCTTAAAAGAGAAAGGACACAATTCAACTGTTTAGTTGATTTGAGTCTGCTTAAAGTGGTATGGGATCATTTTTGTTTTATTTTGTAGACTAGTATTTTTGTAATAAGGTCTTTTTTGGAAGATGCATTTGGTTGCCTGGGGATGTTAGGAGGTTTTGAGCAATCTTATTCTGTGTGTTAGAAATTTGTCTTGATGACCAGTGAATATAACTCCATTTTGGGTATGTCAATGACAAATAAGGGTCGGTATTTCAGCTGTTTTTTAAGCTCGTCAACAAATCTACCCGATATCAACGAACATAAATATCTCAAGCCGAGCTTAAAAAGCAACGGAAATTTCGGACCTAAGTGGTTAAAGTTTCCATGAGCGAGTTAATTTAAAATCGCTTGTATTTAACAAATAAAACAAATGTTTTTCAAACAATGTCTTCGATGGCCCTTGCCAACGACCGAGTTTTTCAGTTAAGTTTAACTCTGGACGACATTGCGATCAAAATCCAAAGAATCGCAGTAAAAAAACAACTGAATGCCCAGCGGCATTCGTAGTACTTAGCTGAGGGCGGAGCACAATGGATTCAAAGGAGCCGCCCAACAACGAAATAATGCGATTGGGCGTAAGACGAAAATAAATCATCGCCATAGAACCCAACTCCGTAAGGAATAAACAATTCAATGTGGGCACAAATATTTAAACCTTGAACGTCGATTTTCCTGTCGTGATGTGCGTAAGGTCATGTCTGCATTTTGAATTATTCGAGCCTCTCCCTCCTTCTCATTGACGATGCATGTTACAGAAAGAGAGGTTATAACGGAGCTTTCAATGGTATTATCACCATTTAAATATGCCTAGTTTGAGCGTGTTTGCCTTGTGGAAGGCCGTTCCATATTACAATTCAATTAGTTTAATATTAGAGTTCAAATTTTACAATTCACATGCTAACTCTCTGACATTTTATCCTATATGCATACTCGAAGGTGACATAGAATAAATTAAGACTGATTTTTTGTTCAGTTTATTTAAACTGGAATTCTTTATTGAACAGGGCATTAAAAATATTTCACTAACTTTCCTTGTTTGCTAAGCAACTAACCCCATAAAATTGAACGTGGGCATATTTAATTATTTGTAATGAAACCTCGGTCGTGACATTCTGAGATCATTTTATATTAGCATTCCTCCATTATGAGTCGTGAAGCGTTATTCAGAGGTTAAAGCATTGATCAGCCGTTTATTTGTAGACATTACATCAATTCACGTTGCATAAATACTCATATGTCTTTGCTGTCGCCCGAACATAAATGTACATCCGCTATATAATTTAAAAAAGATCCAGTGGGAATTTGTGCATTACCTACCTACTTTGAATTCTTTTAATTTATCTTTCTTTTTACAAATAAATTTTTGATCCTGCCGCTGAAAGTTCCGGTGTAACCTCTATTTCATTGGAAAGAGGGAGAAGTTAATCCTAAAATTTTTAGTTCAGACCTTTTTACTAAATATAACTCGGAGTAATCACTAAATGGCTTTATGTAAAATTTACCAATTTTCATTTATAATTTGTTCTGGAAAAGGAGTAAGTCTGGTGCGAGCAAACTCGATCCGACCGACTGCCTCTAGAGCGTCCTAACCACCGGGCTATTAACCATCGAGCAGGATTACAACGGAGCTATAGAGGGTATGCCTTTCTTCTTCTGGCAACCTTTCCTAACGGAGGTAGTCTACCATCAGGGCAATCTTCGCTCTGTGGGCATAATTTTTGGCGAAAATTAAAAGAACGGCAAAGGGGTCCACGGGAAAAGAAAGTTTGGGAACCTATGATCTATATGAGTTCCTTATCTTACGGAACTGCAGACGTTGCAGACACGTAGATTTAGAACCACGAAGTGCGCCGTCTTCTTTTGCTACGTCTTCAATCAATCTTTCTGTAGATTGTCAATTGGGTAATCCCGTATTTTACCTTTGCCTTCCATACATCAATTAGAAATCGTTTTGAGCGGGGAAATTAGGTAATTTTTGATCACATGCATTGAGGTAATCGTAATCAATTTAGTTCAATTAATTGATAGCCACCGTTAAATCGCAGTTTGTACGAAATCAGTTAGTAGGCAGTCCTAAAAAATATTCAAAATGTTCCAACATAACATTGTGTGTTTCTATTTTCTATTCAAATCCAATTAATTTGTGTGTAATCGGAAATAAACTATTATTTATTAACGCGTTCGTAAATATTAAAGTCGAGCAATCGACAGTGTTTCCAATCTAAATTACATGGTTTATAATTGTTAGTTCTGAATAGGTATTTGATTGGGTTAATCTATGCGTGTTTGGAAATGAATGCATAGAATAACGTTAGCGTCGTTAACTAAGGAAATATTAATTACCATCATACTACCGGTTTGGCTGCCTTTCGTAATTTACTAATGTAGGTTTTCTGTCATAAAAAATAGCGGTTAATTTGGCCTGTATTATTTGGCTGTTTGAAAGGTTTGAATTTTTTAATAATGGGACGTGAAAAACGATTAAATTTTACGTACATTTTTTATAACTTTACTATCAGCGTCAATCTGCATCTTATCAGTAGGGTTAAGTAGAGAAAGAGTGTTTTTTTTTAATTTCAGAATAATAGAGATTAACAACAACTGTTCCATAGACATTTTAAGCAATCGGATTTTTATCAGAAAAAAAAATCGTATTGGAGTCAAATTGATTCTACCTTTTTATTCCTAAGCTTTGGAACCGCTTATCATTTTTAATGTTTAGACAATGGCCTCCGTGATTGGGTGATTACGATCCTCGGTTTCGAGTACGGAGGTCGCGGGTTCAAATTTGTGTTATTTAACAATTTATTCATTAAAAATAATATGTACTGCTTTCAGTATTTTCAGTGGAAACTTTGCTTGAATATGGCTTTATCCGTGTTTTGTACCAGATCTGAATAGCCAGGTACATCCCCACCTTCCTCTTCCCCATCTCCTTCCCCTCCATAACCTTCAGCCTCACAACTTACACAAATTAGGGATGCCATAGTTTCACTCGCTCCAGACTGTTAGGAGCAGTTGGGACTTTTGTGCGGTACTAATATAAAAACATTAGATAGAAAAAACTTATATTAATATAACCCCTTTTTGTATAATTACTTACATCTCCATCATTATTCAAAATGGATGCGTCGTTTCATAAGTTTATACCAGAGGTATTCATTGCCCTAAAATATTCACCTCTTGTCTTGATTGAGACTAGAATGGATGCATTGAAGTTAATTAATTATATGATATTTGCTAGAAGAACTAAATAAAAAATCAAATATTGAATTAGACTTTAATAGGTTTGGTGTCAGTTTAAAACGTTGAACAGGGCTCAGAAGTTTCTGGCCACGCCACTGTTCTTACATAATGTAAACATGTTTCAATACAGAATGAACTCATGATTATAGTATATTATACTCGTATAGTCGAATAAACGAATATCCATAATAAGTCCACTAGACTTCCTTCTTTGTAGCTACGAAATTTGCTAGCTTTGAACACCTGCGCGTTTGATTTCGCATAAAATTCCCTAATTCCCCCTATATGTGCACAGTATAAGACAATTTAGTAATATCGTCATCCGTAACAATAACCTTCAGAAATATCTATACGAAGTAATGCGTACGATCACAAATTAATGCATAAGAAGTATTGTAGTCTTCTTATCCGCATCCTATCTTCCCCTTCATTTTTTTATACAGTAACTCCACACAGGAGGCCCTGAGGGAAATAATTTTCGTCAAGGCCTATGTCATCTTTGGGAATTCTGTGTCGAGGGTCTTTTAGAGGATAGGAAGGAGTGAACCTGGGTCTTGAAGAGACCCATGTTATAGGAGGGAGGAAACACAGAGGTCAGAAAATCATTCCACACCCGAGCTGTTGAGCACAAGAACGAATCATAGAAGCTACACATTCTCATGTACAAATGTTGGGCACGCGTTTAGTGTATTTCCCGACTGTGCACCGGTGCCGAAGGAATCTATGACGCTAGTTCCTCAGCATCTTCCATTGAAATACTGGTAGAACAAGAACAGCATTCCCGCCTGACGTCTGTGCTCCAAAGATTGCAATCCGTTTGTTAAGATACGCGAATCTATAAAACGATCGCCCGTTTCTGCACAGAGTCGAGGGTTTTTTTTAAAGATATTCCACCTCCTCCTCAGTTTAATGTAAAATAAAACTCCCGTCTCTAACCAACTTTAGCATAAGAAACCTTTTTGGCTTAACCTTGTTTTTTCCACCTATGTATGTATTTATCTTTGTTAAAAACGCTGTTTGTTTCTTACAAATAAAAAAAATAAAAAAATGTGTTTTGTTCAAATATCAATGGAGGTACAAACTGCCAAATATTTCAGCAGTATTTTGGCGAAGGTCTTTTCAAACTGAAGACAAGTTCAACGCCCCAAAGAAATACCAAACACTACCGTTATATTATATTGACGAGTTTCTGTTACATTGTTGAAGGGAATATGAACATAAAATTATTTTTCATGCTTTGACGAAAAATTATCAATAATTCGAAGGCTTTCTTTTATTGAGATTATGAAGAATGCATGCAAGGTTCGAAGCTTCAAAATACAGTTTATCATAATTTGACTACATCTAACATTAATTTGTCGGAGAAATTTTTTTTTAGAGACTTCATTCATTTTAAAAATCATGTGTGAAGCATGTAGAATCATTCTATTTAATAATTAATTATTAAAAAGTTATTCGCATTGCAGTCCAGTACAGAGAAAACAATACATAAGGATGCCCTAACACCATAGGGGAAGAAACAAAAAAGGAGGAGGGGGCGAGCTATAGAGGTTCGGCTTATTTAAAAAAAATATATATATATATATACTCGTATACGAATATTTTGTCAAGAGTATTTAGTTTGACTCTTTTATAAATGTTTTATAATTTGAATACCGCAGTCAAAATCAGCGTAGCGAAACAAACGTGGGCGGCAGTGAAGTAGGCTGGTACCAAAATGGATGTCACGTGACCTTTGCCTCCAGCCGTAGAAATGGTACGTTAAGGCAAGTCTAATCATTCTAGCGTCAGTGTAGTCCCAGTCATTCATAGTTAAACAAAAAAGCAGATAAATAAAATGATTTTTTTACTATTAACTCTAGAACAACAGATCTCTGCCGTCTCGCTTTAACCGTGTTTGGTGACCAGATCTGAATAACTAGGTACTTCCCGCCGTCCCTTTCTCCGCCTCGTTCCGCCTCTCACTCCCTCCAGCCTTAAAACATACCCCAATTGGGCCCACTTTCTGTGCGGGATTCACATAAAAATCGAAAAGAAAAGAAAAATTATACCTACTATTGTTAACCCTCTGTTGATCTAGTTAGGTGAACACCGCATTAAAAAGAAACTACTGAATATATTTCAATGGATTTTTTTTGAACCGTTGAGTAGTGTGGTTTAGTGTTCAGCTATTATTGAAGCCTACTGTATAACCCGAGCAACAGGACATTTGATTATGAATTCACATCTCGTAATTATATGACTAAGCCCAAAATGCGAAAACGGTGTCAGAGCGGCGTGGAAGGTCCGCGTCTAACATTCCAGTTTAATCATAGTTTTAATATTATCCTGTCATGGCACTATTAATATCGATGAAATAAATGTTAATTATTTCATTAAATCGTTTATTCACCACATGCATAGTAGCACCAACCTACAAAAACTATAAAATAAGTAACTAAAAATTTTACCCAACATGTCACGACACGAAGAACATGCGTCTGGCTAGTTTAGGCCATACTGCATTGATACCTGTATTGCAGCTTTATCCTCGATGCACGTATTCTCTAACTATGCTTACATTTGACATACTTTTAAAACAAATTCAAATAATGTATTAAATAAATAATTTTAAAAATTCTTCGAATGTTGTATGATGATTTTGCGACGTCATTATTAATATAATAAATAAGAATAACTTTGTTTTAAATTGCTGTTTTAATATATAAATATCTACATGTTTCAGAAGCGCAGATCCCCTCATCAGGATAAACAATATACTAAAAATAATGACAAGCATAGACAAATATAAGCAAACAGACAATTACAAAGATAAACAAAAAGTAATGAAAGTAGGGATATAATTCATTTAAAATGTTAAAATAAATTTATATTAGAAATTTTAAAAATGTATAATTTTTATTATTAATATAAATAAAATCAACAAAATAGCAAAGCATGAAAAATAAATTTAGCTTAGCTCTATTAGATAGATCCCTGGTCCCGGATAGACCGAGATGTCCAGGGTTCGAGTCCCACCGATTTTTTGTGTTTTTTCTGTTTCATATTTCATTTGTTAATATTATCTTCAATGTTTATACTTTCATTCTGTCACAGTGTTCGGAATGTTAGTAAAATATCGGGAATTTTTATTTACGAGTATACCTATGATTTTATATTAGGGAAAAATTCGTCGATAATGAAGCGGAACATCAAAATGTCCCATTTTAAAATAATTGTTAGAATTTTTAATCGATTAAAATCATATGATTCAATAAACCGGTAATCGAATGAATCGCTTGGATGCGATACATTCGTTGAGACACAGCGATGTCTAATTGGCTTCGTTTTTACAAAATTTAATCCAAATCGACGTCGTCCATGTTTGAGTAATTAATTCGCAACATCTTTTGATCATTCAAACGCTTCACAATACGATATTTATTCACTGGTGAGAGAGAGAGACCTCCATTCAGCCCTGCCATCGTCGCCATTATTAAATTTGATGTACCGACGAGGAACGCAAGGCAAAATGTAACATTTCTCTGCAACACGTACACAACCAACTATCAGTCACACTCACTAACCAATAGGATGTATGATCTGGGCAACTAGTTTGGAGGTATTGTTGATATCTTTGCCGACATCACTTATAAAATAAAACGTCTACTATACCAGCACTTTGCTATCCTACCACTAATTATTGTAGCCTGGATAGTTACATTGCTGTTTTAGTTTTCTATTCGATGTTACTTTTAAACCTTTCACAAATATTGTAACATTACGTTATGGTTTAAAAACTCTATTTACTTATAATTTTCGATACCTCGTATATTCTGTTATAAAATTCATGTAAAAGCCCAGATGGGGTATAATCAAATAAATAAATTTCCCATTCAGAAAAGTTGTTTTAAATGACTTCTGCTGTGCTTATTTACTAGACATATAGTCTGGTACTTACTACACATTCCTCTTTTTCTTTCCCATATCTCCCCTATTTTTTTTCTATTTTTCAATATTCCCTAAAATCCGGGAATCTGTGATTTTATTGGCTTATGGCAGTTAGTATTTTTCTGCAGTTTCATATCTAATAAAATGTCCCATCATTATTACACTATATACCAAATATTGAATGTTTTTTTGTTAATTTTCCGATTTTTTCTTATAAATTTAGTTCCACAAATGTAAGACAATCCGGTGAAGTTGATACTCGAATTAATTCGAAGAAAAAATGTTTCCATAAGGTGGCTTTTGTTGCGCTCTATTCCTGAAACCTTAACTGCTTGAAAATACTTCCGCGAATACTTTTACGATCAAATTGACACTTCGCGAAATTGTGATTCTCAGTGTATTTAGTCCATTTACAAAAAAAATATAACGCGTGTTAACTTTACCGTTGGTTCCCTCCAATTAAATGTTTCCATATTGTTTAATAATGACTGGTGTTGGCCCAACCACTCTGGTGATGTCACTTATAAATTATCTCTGCACGGGTGTGATTGCCTCTTCTTGCATTCTTGTCATCTCATGCATAAACACGCACCATCTATGATTCTGAAGTCACCTTCAATCATCAATGATAAATACACGTTTTTGAATTGATGATGCTTATTTACGTTGTCTTATACAAGATCATTTTGATATGTTGCCCTTGCCAAGAGAGATTTTCTTCGCAATTCTTGCAATTTTGATATCGTACCGTGCATTCAAATTTTGTATTTATTCATGAAAACTTTTGAAATTTATCTTTTACTATCTGTAGTAACCGGCGTTGCTCGGGGTTTTGAATAGTTTGGAGTAAAGTTTTGAGATTGTGATATGTTACCCCTAACTACTCCTACCCCTACTCCTACCCCCACCCCCACCCATTAATTTTCCTCTTATTTTGAACGTCATATGTGCTTTCATCATGAAGTACCAAAATTCTGCTTTAAGGGGTGGGAAACTGTGATGAGGGTGGTTTTTCGTAATCTCATGTAGACAGCGACCTTCCTCTCGGTCAAAGGTCTTAAAGGTCAAGTGTGCATAATTTCATCAAGCTCGGAATAGAACTGTAGATTTATTTTTTATAAACAAATCCACCCACCCATCCACAGACACTATTATTTATATATAATTCGTCGCAGAAAAGCAATATTGCTGTAACAGCCAAAGCCATGTAAAAAAACTCAGTATTTTGCGGCTAATGTATCAATTTAAAAACGTAATATTGACAAAACTAATCGTTTTTCCAAGTCGTACAGTCCTTATTTTTCTTTGTAGAGTCACGGGACCCAGATAGATCGACGCAGAAATAAAACATGTGGAAACCATACATCAGTATATAAAGTATTTTCGTGGGTGGTGGTGGTTACAGCAGTATTGCTTTACTATAGATAGTTAAATAGGTTAACACGTTCACAATATTATGTCGCACACTGCATGCAAACCCGTATTGCGTGAAAATGTTTATTTTATGTATTACTCGGTGTGCTATAAATATGGCTAATTACTTGTTTTAATTCATTCATGACTTCAATTATATTTTTACTTAGGCCCTTTACTTTTATATTAGGCCCTTATATCAATCTGTAGTTTGTGTTCTGTCTAGCATGTATAATATAATAATATATCGATTTCTTTAGATGTGTCAATTATAATCATTGAATTGTTATTGCAAATACTGTTAACAAACTTAATTCATCTGTCTTTGAAGAAAAATAAATAAAAAGTTCGTTTATATGGTTTAGGTTTTAAATAACAAACAACGTAGTTTTAGGTGCACCTTATTTCAAATGATAATAATTAGAATCGATTATTTGTGTGTTGTGGACGATCAAATATTTTGAAATATCGAAATTGGCCAGCCTTAGGCTTATGAATCGGATCTTATACTGGAGAAATATATTGTCCCCTCATAATATAAATGCCGCAGTACCTTAAAGGATTTATTTTCATATACTTATTTAGTTCAATTTTTTTCTTTTTTTTAAACTTTTTTTAAATTTTAATTTTTGTTTTATTTGTGATGTATCACCATACTACTGTCTTATAATTATTTTATTTTTTTAAACTCTTGTACATATTTTGTATATTTTTTTATAACTATTGCATGTATATTTTATATGGAATGTGTGGGACTGCACTAACCTCCCCACATACCGGAATAAACATTTATTATTATTATTATATTATTATGTAAATTTGCGCGATTTTTTTGTGCAAATCGGTTAGATCACACTTCTAGGGATTATGAGTTCAGTGGTTGTAGGTGTATTGATTGTTGACCAATGATCGAGTGTACCAAATACTGTACTTTGAAACATCCTCAGACATTTATCTTTTCTCGGAAGGTTTTTTAATTTGGATGAGTGTTTCAGGCTAATAATTATTGTTTATAAAAATTAGATCACACTTCTAGGGATTATGAGTTCAGTGGTTGTAGGTGTATTGATTGTTGACCAATGATCGAGTGTACCAAATACTGTACTTTGAAACATCCTCAGACATTTATCTTTTCTCGGAAGGTTTTTTAATTTGGATGAGTGTTTCAGGCTAATAATTATTGTTTATAATAATTGTTACCCTTTGCGCTATGCACAAAAATCTTGTCTTAAAAACTTTAGTTTATCAATTAATAAATATTTGACAAGTCAAAACATTTTTCACCAATAAAATGTAGACATAATTTGTCTCGACGCCATCTATTGAGGGATTTATTTAGCAGTTACAAGCCTTCCTCATATTAATAAAGTTGGTTGTTTACAGGTGAAATATAATTTAAAAAAAAGTAATTATTGAATGAAACACTAGTATATATTGATTAACTTGGCGGGTTTGCGATAAGCCGACGTAGCTCAACGGTAGAGCATCTGACCGGCAATCAGAAAAGTGCAGGTTCGAGTCCTGTCGGCGACATTTATCTTTTCTCGGAAGGTTTTTTAATTTGGATGAGTGTTTCAGGCTAATAATTATTGTTTATAAAAATAATTGTTACCTTTTGCGCTATGCACAAAAATCTTGTCTTAAGTTTTTAAGAACTTTAGTTTATCAATTAATAAATATTTGACAAGTCAAAGCAATTTTCACCAATAAAAATGTAGACATAATTTGTCTCGACGCCATCTATTGAGGGATTTAGCCGTTACAAGCCTTTCTCATACTAATAAAGTTGGTTGTTTACAGGTGAAATATAATAAAAAACAGTAAATATTGAATGAAACACTAGTATATATTGATTAACTTGGCGGGTTTGTGATAAGCCGACGTAGCTCAACGGTAGAGCATCTGACCGGCAATCAGAAGGGTGCAGGTTCGAGTCCTGTCGGCGACATTTATCTTTTCTCGGAAGGTTTTTTCAATTTGGATGAGTGTTTCAGGCTAATAATTATTGTTTATAAAAATAATTGTTACCCTTTGCGCTATGCACAAAAATATTGTCTTAAAAACTTTAGTTTATCAATTAATAAATATTTGACAAGTCAAAACATTTTTTCACCAATAAAATGTAGACATAATTTGTCTCGACGCCATCTATTGAGGGATTTAGCCGTTACAAGCCTTCCTCATACTAATAAAGTTGGTTGTTTACAGGTGAAATATAATTTTAAAAAAAAAACACTAATTATTGAATGAAACACTAGTATATATTGATTAACTTGGCGGGTTTGCGATAAGCCGACGTAGCTCAACAGTAGAGCATCTGACCGGATATCAGAAGGGTGCAGGTTCGAGTCCTGTCGGCGACATTTATCTTTCTCGGAAGGTTTTTTCAATTTGAATGAGTGTTTCAGGCTAATAATTATTGTTTATAAAAATAATTGTTACCCTTTGCGCTATGCACAAAAATCTTGTCTTAAAAACTTTAGTTTATCAATTAATAAATCCTCAGACAATTAAGACAACACGAATTGACGCATGGAAAGGTTCAAATACTCATGGATACATTTTAGGAGAGAAAAGTCTAATTTGTTTGACCACGATAAAAAAAGGCAATTTGAGCAATTTACATATAATATAAACATAATAAGTGGCTTAAAAAAATGTTGGTTCCTATATCTCGGAACTTAGTTTTGTGTCTCACTTACTGGCAATTTGGCTAAATGCCATTTTGTTATGTAGGCTTGTGGGTTTGTGGTGTACGAGGTTGTTGAATAGGGTTTATTTGCATATTTGTCTGTATTAGGGGGTCACACGCCCGAGATCTCGGAGTAAAAATATGTGGAGGTATAGAATTGCAAAAAATTGTAAATAAATCGTCAAAGGAGGTGTTAACATTGGTTCGACCGAGCGTGGACAAGGGATTTTCATAGAAACATCATTTTTACTCCTCCAACAATAGGGCAAATAATACATGGAGATGCCTTAACCCGCACGGGGATGAAACCAACATTAAAAGGCCGGGGGACGAGCTACGCTTGCCACCAATTTAAGTTAAAAAAGTTCGGCTTGTTTACAAAAACCATATTTAGTTGGACCCAAATGGGTGTCACATGAACATTGCCTCCAGCCGTCGAAATCGTACTTGGGCCAAGTCTATTAATTCCGTCAGTGTCTCCGACCTAAGAACATTGACTAAATAATTTTTTTTTTCTGAGATTATAAGGTGAAGGCTTCCCTGTCAATACTGCAGTGGTTGTGAAAACAGTTGACATACTTAAATGGAAAGCCAATGCGCCAATGGCGTTACAAATTTAATCGAATCTTCATATTTTTAAACTATAATGTAATGTTTCGCACGGTTACTTTTAAGTTAATATTCCGAATATTCTCACAGACCGGTCAGTTTAGTAGAACAGATAGTAAAAATTGCAAGGCATTTCAAGAGATTGAAAAGGTGGATGATTAATTTTTCCAATAATTTAGCTACACTATTCAATATAATAACTATACATATATAAGCCATTTTTTTTGATTTTCTGAAATTATTTCCTTATTAATAAGATATATATCTCGTTTGTATAATAATGTATTACACGATTCCGTACGCATGTCATTTACGCAGTCGAGATAACACGGTACATTATATTAAGTACCTTCAGTCTAAGGCTGCTCTCTGACGCTCCGGTGAGGAATGAACATTTCTCTCGCTACTGGAGACACTGCACAGAAAAGTACACAAACTCCCCAGTACATGAAATCCCTGTGTGGAAGACATTGTATCAACATTAACAAATATCTTCTATCTTATTCTTCATGCTTGTTTTAGTCAACTAATGTTGGTATGTCATAAAAATTACTATAGATGGTTGATACCTGAAATGGGGTTGTCACTGCGATTCCGGTCACCCGAGGAACCGATTCTTTATACAGTTACTTTTGGAACCGGTTTCCTTAAATTTCAAACTATTTTTATCTCGTTTTGTAATTTTTCTAATATATTTTAATTTTTGATAATTATTCGAAAAGGGACCGGTTTCTCAGAGACAGCAACCTGTCGGTTCGAGTGACAGCATGACAGCAAAGGAACCGGAACAGGGACATGAATATAGACCATCTCTAAACATTACTAATGTCTCATTGTACATTCCTCATATTAATTACTTATTGGAAAGTATTAATCAAAAAATTCCACAGTGACCACATTAACTCGCTGACCTTATTCGACCACCCACGCAATTGTCAACAAACACTAGTTTGAAAATGACTCGTTATGCAAAACTCTGTGCAAAATGTCCACAAGGAACGTTTCCAATACTGTAGTCTGCTGCCTACATTTCGGTTTACTGAAGTCGTGTGAATGTGAAAGTGGGCGGTGGTGCCAGAGCTAATTCTGCCAATAAGTGCATTGGTTCTGAGAAATTTACATGTACCATATTTTAATACTCAGTTAATTATATTTTAATGTGAATAATGCGAAGATATCACATAAAATACTCCCATTGTCTAGTCAATTGGACTGCCTACCCATTCCTAGAGAATGTTGTGTGCTGGTAGAAATTGGTGGAAAACGGGGAGTAGGGAAATTAGCAAGATTCTAAGATTCTGAATCATTTATTACACGTAGCTATGACATAGCGAGAAGATTTAAAAAAATAAATAATGTAAATCAAATCACCCATTAATAGTATTATTATTAAGTTCTACAAGTATTTTAGTTTTTTTTATTATTGTGACAGCTGTTTCGCCGTTCAAGGCCATTTTCAAACTGTGGTTAGGCCACGTTGAGACGACTTATTTTTATTATTCTATTTACCACCCACCCAATTTTGATTGTGCCTAAAATGATTTATTACCGGTGAAACCGATTTACTGAGAAAATAATTGTGATAATGGATAAAGAATCCATGAATCCTCAAAAGGTTTTAGGTTGAGTTGTTTTTCCCCGACATTGTAGGGTGAGACCAACTAGACGTCTTCCTTCAGGAATCGCTGATAGAATTCTCAATACTAGTCGTTCTGCTGATATCCTGAGTACACGGCCAAAAAACCTAATCTGGTCTGTTGTTATGTCAACTATCTGAACCAACCAATTCCACCATGAAAGAATGTATAATTCCGATAGTTTATTGTCCTACAGATACAGAATGTAATTGCGAGCTATAAAACCAAGGCGGCCTGAATACTAATGAAAGTCACACCTGTTTCATTTATTATTTTTTCTATCTTATTAACCTTTCACAATGATTGATCGAAGATATCGACCAAGCACAATTATTGTTACCAACAAATCAACGTATTCCTGAAACAACAAAAAATGGACTAGAATTTGTTTTAGTCGCGTGCAAGTTTGAACTAAATTCCTCCACTTTTCTTTGACGTTTCTGGTACTAATTGCAATTTTTATTATCATTCTACATTCCTAAGGTATCAAACTAGATTATCGAATGATAAATTCGACTATCTAGTATAGGCTAGTTTAATGCCTGTGTCTATACACTGTACAGTATACATGTGGTTCTTATGAACGCGTGAGTGTATAAGTGGGGGCCCGGTCAAACAACGGTAAACGTATAAACTCGCCTGCATAGTCTAAGACTGAATCACAAGATCATGCGCAATATCGTTTTATTCCACTACATCGCGTTTTCCATAATAAGAACACGGAGTTTAGGCACGAAATTGTTTTATAATTCTTTCATATAGAACAAAATTGAAGACACCTCTTCAAAAGGTCTCATTATCTGATAACACATTCCTGAAAATTTAAAACACTTTTATTTTAGTGCTGTCATTTCGGATATTCCGTTGGCACCCAAATGAAAGAGTTAATTTGAATCCATTTTTGATTTTCGAGGGGTGCGTTCTTTTATGACCTTTCCCATTATTCTCGTTGGATTTTTGAGTCCACATTCTAGATATATTTGTATGTTCTTCGTAAATAACGGTTTTCATAAAATTTAATGGAATTGTTTGCACATGCGTTGTGCAAATAACATTCCAACGTAAAAGACGTCATTATTATTCTATTAAGGTGTGATTTAATCCGAGATCTCGGAAGACGTTAGCAATCTGATGAGGTGGCCAGTGGAGCGATGTGTGGCAGAAAACAATAATTAGGGATTATTATCATAATATTACACAATTGTTGCAGTATAGGCGGTGCTGTCATACGGCCGGTTCGCACCGGTTCATGTGAACCGGTAGTTGCAATAAGATATTGGTCTTAGAAGCGGTTTAAAATATTTGTAACTAATTAACTAACCACAACAGAGCATCAGAAAGAAGGAAGAAACGCCACACAATTCTGTTTTAACACGCACTTGTCGCTCCATTCATATTCGTTCACAAGTTTTCTCATACATTCTCTTGTGCAGTCTGAATTCGTCTCACGTGCACTTATGCTTCATAATATTATACTGATATTGATAATAAAGCACATGTAATATAAGTATGATACTAAAGGTATTATGAATGTATTTGTAATAAGTAGAGACCTGAAAATTTCGTCCCAGTGATAATGCTAATTTTTGCGGGAATTTCCCCCTTTTCAATTTTTTTTCATATTTTACACGCAGATTTTATGGTATTTTAAAATAAGAGTAAGTAAGTAATTTGTATTGTCTGTTCTAAATATTTCTTTATCTATGGTTTTGACAAGCTTGATTTGCCATAAAATTTAACGCAGTCAAGTTTACATCGAAAACGCCGCCTACTGTCATTCATTTTCAAAATTTTCGATTATTTTGCAAAAAAAAATACCAACAAACAGCAAGAAAAACGGCATTCTGACATTTTATCTATGCGGAATACAAAAAAAAGCTTTAGTGCAAAATACCACCGGTTTTGCTAAAGAATAACACCGCTTTTCGCAAACATTCCACAAAAATATCGCGGATTTCGTCAAAAAATAACGTGAATTTAGCCAAATATATCGCGAATTTCTCAAGAAAATAACGCAAAATTTTCAGGTCCCTACTTATAAGTGACGAACGCATTGAAAAGTATGTTTTAATTTACAAAACCAAAATAAACGACATTTTCTACGGCGTAACTCAAATGATAGAACTTTTTTTATATAGACGGAATATTTCATTAATTGAGATTTCGTAAATTTTTGCCATTTTGTCATTAGAAAACGTTTGGCCCGTTGGACCAAAAAAGTCATTAGAAAAAGTTTTGCCTGTTGGACCAAACGTCATTAGAAATGAAATTCCTAATGAAGCACTTCTTAGAAAACTGAAATCTCACTACTAGATACGAACTGTGCACATAAATTATTTCACTGTATGTAGTTACCCCACGGTCTCGAGATTTTTTTTTGTTATAATCGTACCTGTGTCCACATATTTCATTATTTATACTGTTGGTACCTTCATCAACACAATGGTATGCACCTACACCATAACTCATTTTTATTACTGATTATTATAATACCGTTGTAGATTGTTCACAAGATATAACATTGTGCGTGCGTACGCAATGGAAAACCAATGTCAAAACAATCATAGGTCTCCCTGTGATGTCTTTACGAAAATGCAGAAGATTTGTTTGTGTGTTCTACTCCACTGAATGTTACATTAAAACCTTCGAACGGTGGTCTCCGCCGTTATGAATTTCGCAGTTTTTTTTTCTACCTGGATTTCTAGGACAATGCTGCTGTTTTCAGCTTTGTATGGGTGGTTAAAGGGAGAACTAATAAATTGTCTATGAAGATTTTTAGCTTTCCATTATTGTGGATTATGGCAGTTTAGCAGAATTCAAAGAAAATTAAAGTTAATTAATTAAAATGAAGTTTGTTTGTTTTATAAAAATACATAAATGTCTGTACATGTTTTGACAGCAATGCTGTCATCTTCAGGAATATATGAATACTAAAAAAATAATTTCAAGTACAGGCAAACGATAAAAATTAGAACACAATAATTTAAGAACATACAAATTATAAACATAAATAAAAATTGTAGAAAGTAGGTAAGTAATTAATAAAAATGCTAATAAAACATAATTATAAAACATTGAATAATAAATTTATATTAGAAAGTTTGTTTATTGTAGGTGGTTAGTTTGAGTGTGACATTTTTGCTGGGTGTTCTTAAAATGTATACCAGGTCTGTATCTATCCATAGTTTGAGGTTATTCTAAACTGGGGTTGGTGGAGCTACATAAGTTGTTTACACGTCAAAAAGAGCATTCCTTTTACCCATATAGTAATGTTCTATTAACTCTTAATACTGCCATGTTGTAATAATGATCCGTTAAAAATTCTGAACTTTAATTATGTATGTAGATTAGGTCATAATTCTTTATCAGAACGTTTAAGCAACTACACAACGTAAAGGTTGTAGGCGCCCATAACTGTTTGGTTTCGTAAAACTACGACAGGTTTTCAATTAGAACCAACTCCAAGCCGCGTTAACCTTCCGGCCCAATATTTGACTTAAAAATATAGCCCATTGATAAGTCGTGACTCGGTTTGAGTAACTGGGTTTACGGTAAGAATTAACATTAATATTCAAGTGTTTACCTGCAACAGGTTTTGTTGTTACATGCGTTTTGTTTTGAATGTTGGAACAAATGTTTTATTGTTTTTAAAAGCAGATACCGTAATTGAATAGGAGAGACTTGAGATCTTTTAAATTTAGATAATCGATGCTTGATCCTTTACATTAATATAATCACCCTTGCCTAGAAATATTGGCGGTTAGGTATCGATAGACATTCGAATTAGGTTATAATATAATATGGATAAAGCGTTATCTAACTAATCTTTAAGTGAAAAATAATTCTAACCTATCTTGGAAATCCGTGTCTACCAGCGGGGTACCACAAGGATCACATTTAGGTCCAATTTTATTTATAATTTTCTTTAATGACATTGTAAATACATTTGACGATAATGTTAATGTGTTGCTTTTCGCCAACGATCCATACTGAAATCTTTAGTATTTTTGCTAAGGTATCCCCCATTGCTTTGAATCATATATAAACATGAAAAGGCATGTTAATTTACAGTAAATAAAGAAAATTGAAAGTACATCGCGGTATAGGATGTAAGAGATTTTCTTTTCAAAAGAACATTCTAAGTGGACAGGTGTTCAGAAGGAACAGGAGATGCTTTTAGGAAGGTCGCCAACGTTTTTTGAAAATAGGCAACACCAAAGAAGATAACTTACTGTATCAAAAAATTTAATTATGTTGTAGACATCATTGGATTTACATTCAACTCCAGCTCTTATTAGTGGTCGGTCCGACCCGATTGATAGATGATTTCTAAGATAATAATTACTGTAGTCTGTTATTTTAAAATGTAACCAGTTCGTACGCTTCAAGCTAACCGACAATAATAATACGTTTAAACTACATATAAATTATCGTTCAAATTGTAATCTAAAAAATTATTCTAATATGATACACCAGGGAGACAGAATGGAAAGTCGGTGAAGAGGCGAATTGGAGGGTGCTCTATTCTACAACTTTAAATCCGGACACTGACGTTTTGAATGCGGAAACAAATAATATTTATCCTTCTCTTTTGTTTCCGCATCGTTCCTTGCCGTTTTAAATACAGCATACATGATGCTGGCGCTGAGAGCTCTGTTAAAACACTTCCTTCTGTTTTATGGGAAAGACGGAGAGGCTAAAACAGAGTTATCAGTGGCATTCCATTACGTTGGTAGAATATAGATTTAAAACAAAAACAGTAGCAAAATATTTTGTAATTCTTGATAGGATCGGCATTCAATACAATCTTGATTAGGGTTCGCTGGAGCGATCAGTATTTGCGGAAACTCGTTTGGTTTTGGCTCGCCCCGAGCGGATCGAACCCGGAACTCCGCACAACCAGCCGCGACCTTGCCACCCACCACCCACCCGTGCAGTTGCCATTATACCACAATTCAATGATGATTTATCACAATACTATTTACTTTTTAAACATGCGCCAAATACAATACCTTTGCCATGGAATATGGGAATGGCCTTCCAATATTTTTGGCTAAATCGTCTTTATCTAGTGTTGATGGTACCGTCTTATTTAGTTTTAGTAGTTTTTTTCAGTAAATAGTCTTGCTTAAGTTTAAAATATACCAGTACAACGGCTACGAATCCGGAGGTCGCGAGTTTAAATCCCGTCGTGTGCAGGTGCATTTTATTTGATTAATTTGTGTTATTTCACAATTTATTAATTAAAAATAATATATATAGTCTAATTGCGGCACGTTCCAGAGTGGTAGATACTTTCAGTATCGCCCTGGTGAAAGACCCCTTTCAGAATCTAAACATTGCTTGAAATGGCTTTAGCCGTGTTTGGCGACCAGATCTGAATAGTCAGGTACTTCTCCACCTTCCTCCTGCCCATCTCCTTCAGCCTCACACCCTGATTCGGGATGCCATAGTTTCACTGGCTTCAGATGGTTGGGAGCAGTTGGGACTCTTGTGCGGCAATTTTTTTTTATATACGAAGCAACAAAAAACATGAACGGTGAACTTTGGCGCCATGAAACTTACACAGTTTTATCCATCCAGATTTTTTACGTAAACGCAAATATTTTTAGTTCGCTGCATTATTTCGATCATGAGTTATAGAACTAAGAAAGGTCTATTTAGCTTCAAAAGAGTAATACCCACGCGATTGTTTGTTCCATATTTGTCAATCCAAATCTCAGACAAAGATGGGCAGTAAGTAGTAATGTTAGTCGTCAATAAGTTTTTAAAACACATACAAAGCGTCGATTTATACCAGGTAGTGGTCGAGTGGTCCAAATTGTTGAGTTTCCACCAAGGGTCGCGGGTTAAATCCTTTGCTAAATAAGTCCTCCATCATTGCACGAGCAACATAAAAAAAACCTTTCCTGATAAATATCACTAAATGTATTGTGTTACCTGCATAGTGTTATTCGTTACTTAACCTCCAATATCATCCCCAGTAACATGAAATGAGTACCAACAGATTAGCAGCTTGCACAATGAGTTGGCATTTTGCATTCTGTCCGTCCAAAGTCGGTATCTTTATGTATCGTTATTTTATTCGTTAGGCGGTATAGGCAGTTTCTGCGTATAGATCTCGCCTTGCACACACACGTTATATTATACAACTGTAGAGGAAGTAGGTACAATGGGTAACTACGTAATATAATATAATATAATATAGTTGTCAAAGCAGATCGCATTTAGTATTTACATTTTACTTGTTACCAGGCTTCCCCCGAGATTTGAACACTAACTTTCCTTATTGAACGATAGAATAATATGGACATAGAACACTGTATAATATGGAGTTTTGTCTTATTTTTTTACAGTTGAATAAGCATTTCAAAGCTCTACAGTTCATTATTAAATGTTTTTGTTTTTAATTCGTAGAACTCCATTTAATTATTATTTTTTTTAATTTAATGTAAATAAATTTTAATAATGTTCTTATTCACCGCTTCTCAGTATGTTCACATTATCAAAATAATATAACACATTTAAATAAATCAATTAAGTAAACATTATCATTTTAATACGGGGAAAACAATGTAAAAGTAAAAACCTCACAGAATAGAGAATTTTAGTTATTTTCTAACTAAATCGGTTTTACCGATAATAAATAATTGTTTTTAAAAACCCGTCCAAATTAGAATAGGGTGGGAGTAAATAAAATCATATAAATACGTCGTCACAATGTGGATTAACCGCAGTTTGAAAATGGCCTTGAACGCCTAAACGGCTGTCTAAAAACTATAAATACTCGCAGAACTTAATAATAACATTATTAAATTTCATCTACAGTTCATGATGGAAATGACGTACGAAATATAAAAGATCTTGAAATATGAAATTTCTTTTAATAAATCTTTTTTTTATTATTTACCTTTGCGTACCATACGTTTATTTGAAAATACAAACATAGAATTCAGAATTTTTTTTCCTTGCTATCCTGAGCGAATACAAATTTGCGGATTTCGTTTTCCAATCGCTGGCACTATTGACTTTGGGCGCTGTTCTCTCATTGGATTTTAGCTACTCGTTGCGGTAGCCATGCTTAGCACCCCTAATTTGTTTGGTTGAATGAATGATTAATTTATGTAATTTTTATTTATTGTTGCATAAAATGTTGTTTTGTTTTGTATACGGTTTATAATTTGTTATTTTTTGTGAAACACGGCCCTAAGAACCTAAAGACTCTAAAAACCTAATCTTATTTCAAATGAAGAAGCAATACCTGTCTTCTAAAGTATTGAAAAAAAAATACACTAACATTTAAAAAATAATTCTACAAGGAGTTATCAATCATCAAATGTTATGTTTTATCACTTCAAGTTTTAATTCAGTTCTGAAAGGGTTAAATCACGAGTTTGAATGATAATAAATATTTAACGGCATCCGGTCAAGCAAGCCCCTTAGAGTGGTTCAACTAGCCCCGTGTGTGAGGCAAGTTCAACTATTTCCAATGGAATTTTTTTTTTTGCATAATGTCACATAACAAAAACAACAAAAATATCTCCAAGTGTTTTGAGTCTAAGCTCAAATTTATAAAATCACGTTAATTAGCCCCAAACTACCCTACTTCATTCAACCAGGTTTTATGCTTTATAGTTCTGGTTTTTACAAAGGAACACAATATCTGATCCGAGTTTTGCAAGTAGTTCATTTTGTTTCTCCAATGTTTTGGAGTGTTTTGTTTTGGAAGGTAAACGGATAGGATAAGTATGATTAAAGGAAAGTTTGAAGATAGGGTTAATCGTTAACATAATCGTTAAAAGATTATAAATAAATGTAGTACTATGGCCGAATTTAACAAGTTTGTTACAATCAACAAGTTAATGCAACACATCTTCCGTACCTTTTATTATCAATTGCCGGAAAACTAGGAATGCTTGTTACGTCTATGGTGAAATCGGAAGACCTCCATGTGGAAATTCATCTGCGCACGATTCACAGATCTATTAATTGCGACATACAGATCATTATTCCGTGAGGCTGGGAAAATACTTGGGTCATCTCGTGTAGTATTCTGTCTCCCGTGGAAGGTTATTCGCAATTTCCTAGACAAACTAGTCTTTAGAGATTTTAGACTGTATTCTGTCATAAAGTCCGTCATCCAGAGAGGACCAGAGACTAGTCTATGTATTTGTACGATCATAATATTTCTTTCTATTTCAATAAAAACTTGCCTGTTTTAGAAGTTGTAACTTATTTACTTAATTGATCTGAAGTCGCCGACATATGTGCAAAATATCTGATGTTTATAAAAATAGCAAATGAAATTTAGAGTTCCATAATGATTAAGTAGCCAAAAATTACGTACAAAACAAGTTTTTTTGCATTTACTACGGTTTACCCTCATGCGTGTTTTCGCTCTGTATGGTCCTGGCGCTGGGAGTCTCGTTGAATCCTGTCTTTCTGTAACAATCGTCGTTTATGATAAAGGAGAGGTTACAACGGATCTACCAGCGGTATGTCTTTATATAGCTATTTTTCTCTAGATATACTCGTACATATTAATCTCATTCCCATCGTTTTTTCCAATTTATTAAATAAATTTACAGTACATTATAGAATAAGAAATAGTGATGATGCTTCGATTTCATGTAGTACCCATAGTCTCTCAAAATAATGAGCAATTATTAGGCCTTCGAGATTAATCGATTACACTTAATATGAGAAAATTCACTCGTGTTATTTCCTACAAAGCGTACCGCAAGGCCGGTGTTCTGATTTTCTTAAAGGTGTTTGGGGTTTCCACACCTACATAATTAATTTACGATTATACGCTTTCTCGTCATTAATTTTGATAGTGTGTTTAATTCTCGCCCGCAGTTATCAGGAAACCACTTTCAAAAAGTTTATCTTTGGTCGTAATGATTAATAATTTAATAAGATGCATTAGTTAGGTAGCCATGCTTCGAATAATTTATTATATTAGCTAGTATCATCATGGAATAAACATGTTGTAAGTTTGCTTAACCGCCCTAACCATACGAACGTACGTGATACGGCCGCTATATCATCGCCCGAACGCAACAAACCGTATCCCGTACGTTCAGGTTAAAAAATAACGATAACCGAAACCCACAAAACGTTCGTGATACTCGTATACATCAAGTTCGTTCCTGCGTTATCGCTTTTAGTATGCCGAGGTAAGCCGAAGCTAACGGAAGTGTTCTGTTGTTTTCGTATTCTCCCATACAAGTCACGCCGCTAATCAGTGATACTCCAAGCACGTGGAAAAAAAACCCGATGTTTTTTTTACCTACTTTTTGAAAAATAACCCAAAGGCAGGACGGTCAAATAAATAAAATAGCTTCAAAGGAAATTTGCAAATTGTTAACATAATTTGTGTCAGGTCCTAATAAGTCTAATCGAGACATTCCATTTGAAAATGATCGATTTTTAAAAATTTGATTAGGTATAGGTATTTATTTATTATATTATGTTATGTACGCCCTGTATTGGTTTTTACATATTTTGTTAATTACAATAATCACACAGGTGCAAAACACATCACAGTAGGTACATAGATAAAATAGATAGCCTTCATGAAATACAACAACTAAATATTTCATTTGTCTCACGAACAAATTCAGGAATAACATAGTGTAAGTACCATTAATAAATAATTAGCTACAGAGGCGAATATTCAAAACATGAATCACATTCACTGATACTTATACGAGTACTCTACACATGTACGAGTATCTTAATAATTGTTGAGGATGTATGCAATAATCGTGTTTGTATTTGTATTCCGAGCAGATGAACATATCTACTATGTCTGAAAAAGTATTACCTTCTGCGTGAAGTCTAGGTACAAGTAAATTTCCAATTGAATAAAATTTTAGATCGAGTAGTTCCAGTTGGATTATTAAATTGAATTAAGCTGACTATATCAGGGCTGTCTATAAAACCATTAACAATTTTGAAAATAAAAGTTAGGTCAGAAACAACTCTTCTATCCGAGAGTTTTAATAATTTTTACTCTTTCATTAAGTAATTGTAATTTATAGTTTCAATAGGTAATCCGAGTTTATAGTTATTTTAATGATTCATTTTTTCAATGTTCGATTGTTTCGAGGTTTGATTATATCGACTTTCGATTAAAAAAAAAGTTTTGTTTGCTAATGTTTTGTATTCTCTTTTTGCAGGTAAGTGTTGGTTTTTATATCAAGCCAGTCTTCTACAATCTTTCATGGGGTAAGTTCGGTTATTCAACTTTAAGGCGAATTTACGTCGTTTTTTAAGGATATGAAAATTGACTGTCATCTGTGTCCGATCGATTAATTCGAAACATCCTTTGATTCATACTTCAATGTTACGGAGTCGAAAGCTTCTAGAATAGTCATGACAAAATCGTTAAAGTATACGAGAATATCCCACAGATTGTTCAGAATATTATATAGCAGAATATTTTGAAAACATCACGATCTTACAAGAATGAAAGAGATGAACATGTTCACAATTGCAATGCATAATGTTGGTAACAGTGTTTCCATATGCCCCAGTCACAAAAGACACGAACATTTTTACCAATCATCGTGAAAGAGTGTTACGTAAAGGCTTTTAATTGAATAACTCTGTTATTTTGATTCCCCTTTATTTATTTAAATTAAAATAGAACGCATGTATTTCTATTTTTGAAACTGATAATAAATACATGGTGGAATTCCATTATAATAATATAATAAAACACATATAAAACTTATTTCCACTTTTATTTATTTATTTTAAATTTTTTTTTATTTATATAAAAGTGGAAATAAGTTTTATATGTGTTTTATTATATTATTAGAACACATGTATATTGGTTACATGTATTCTAATATGAACATACTATATTATACACACTACATTTTTTACAATTTAATATACAATATACAATTAAGAATTACAAATTACAACATTAAAAATGCATGTACGTATTCCGTCACTTTTTTCTTAAATTTCAACACGTGTTCCTCTTCTTTTATATTGGCCGATATTTCTTGGAATACCTTCATGACTCTGTATAGTATTTTTATGGGTTTTGTTTTGCGATTTTGTTTTCTTTCGAAAGAGAAGTCTTACTTCATTTCTTCTTCTTGTAGAGTGGTTATGTCTGTGTTGGTGTTTATTAATTTTTCACAGGAATTCAGAATTAAGTTGGCCGTTAAACATTTTAAAGAGAAAAACTATTGCACTTAAGTATATAATTTGCTTAAAAGACAATATGTTTACATCCCTTAGCATTTTTTAACTTTGGAATATTTGTTTAATTTTAAAATTATTATTGGGTGGGTAGTAAGTATAAAACAGAAAATCTGTTTGCATGTCTCACTAAAATCTAGGTAGTCACGGACAGTCTCATTTGTGAAACAATGATTCTTTCATAACGGTGATAACTCGAAATTAAATAATTCACCCCAAAATACACACTTAGGAGGTTGATAACTCTTGAATTTACTTCATATGGTTTGTCTGTAAATTCTATATGGGTAATTGGGAAAATATATAAAGTTTCAGAAGACAATAATCCCCAAACTGCAATCTTTTAAATTCTATATGAAACACGTACTGGAATTTTAGCTAAAACCTTCAAAATTTCTCTGAATGGTTTTCCAACTACAGATGTTTTTAGACATTTTGGTATGTATTTCATAGAATTTATTGATTATAATAATAAGTTTTTTTCCAGGATTAAAGTTTGCGGATTGTTGTTCTTTGAAATCTTATACACTTTCCTTACTACCTATATAGAATTTACAGATAAATTATGTGTGGTATTACTTGAGTTAGCAACCTGTGATGTTTGGGGCTATTTTCGAGTGCTGGCGCCTAAATAATACTATTATAGAGCGTTTATGGATTTTTTTTAGAAAAGTTATTTATCGATGAAATTTTGCAGATGCTTTCAATTGTGTCTTAACTGTAAAGCATCAAATCCGTTGTTTCTACTGACATTTTTAGATCAACGCAACTGATTTCAGCTGTCAAAATCATTTCCATTCGGAGCTTAATGGAGCTTCGAAGTATCTATTTAAATATCAAAAAGAAGAAATCATGAAACTATACCTGATGGGTGTTGAAGCTCTGATGAAGCCAGGTAGGAGTAACTACTAGATACTAGATTCCATTATAAAATTACAAAGCCTATCTTCTGGTCAGTACAGTAGAAAGGAACAACAATCTCCAATCACAAGAAGGTCACACGAATCTGTCCGATTGTATAAAGCTTGCCACTTGCTTAACGTTGTCTGAAATCTATTCTTCCCCAGCTGGGTGAATAAGTGAATAGATTCACAGAATGGCCAGCATTGAGTCATCATTAGACGTGTTCACTGTTTGTGTTGGTTCATCTCTCGGGATACTGAGGTGATGTTCACTAGTTTCTAGCACAAGTCTCTGTCGCAGTGTGTGTGTAACACTTGCGGACCGGTTCCTACACCTCTATGCTCGCCGCTCATTGACTTTACTCTTTCACTGTGTTCACATTCCGCATCCGGGGTTCGTTTACTATTGAACACGATCGCGTTTACTCCGTTGAGATCATCTGATTTCTTCTGCTTCTTCTTCCCCCTTTTAATGTAGCCAACGGTAAATGATAAATGTGACGTAGAAAGGCGGGGGAAATAATAGAGGAGCTTTGTTAATTGCCCGACTCATGGGTTAGTAGTGGAAAAGGGTTCGATTATTGATTGAATTTCGTGTGAATATTGTATGATGGGTGATTATGATTCTAAATTAAAATAATAACTTAATATAAGTTTTTTAACTGTCAGAATAAACATGGGTCGTTCAGAAAGATATGATAAAAAAGAGTTGAATTGTGCACGGTGGCTAATTTTTAAGTTTCTAAAAATCAACCTAAGAAAATTCGATTCTTAACTGCCAAGCTTAAATTTAAAAAAAAAACTGATATTTACTGACGAATACGACTTGAACCTCGTTGTTTGTAGATTTTATGATCAAAAACCTTCTGGTTTGTCGATCTTAAGATTTGTGAAATGATTTTATACCAAATCATGCGAGATTCTAACAGTCAGAAAACGGATGAGTCTATTGGGAAAAATGGTCAATTCGTCGCCCACAACACGCGCGTTTTATTGTTGGATTCTTGTAAATTTTATTTCAAATTTCACTAATGGGGTTTTAATTACACAATTTTTTTTACCTCGTTAGCGAAACATGTAATAATATCTATAAGAATCCGTCAAAAAAACTCAGTTTTTATACTCACGTGGATAGTTTGCTAAATATGAGATACGCCTGTTTGTGAATTGATTGAACATTGATTTCATCATTTAAAAAAAAAATTAATAATGTTATTAATTTTTGCGAGTATTTTTGTGATAGCTGTTTCGGCGTTCAAGGCCATTTTCAAACTGCTGTTAATCCAAATTGCGACGACTTATTTATATGATTTAATAAGTATGATTTAACTCTCTGATACTGTAAAGACTTCACCATCCGAATAAGAATGATCAAGATTGCATTCATTAATAGAACCAACAACAACAACTGATTAATCTACATTTTTCAAACCATTTAACAATGAACGGAGTCAAACTATTCCCTCAATAATTAATTCTGTAACTTTTATGAAAAGTTAACGACTTTCGTCTAAAGTCAATGAATTAATAAAATTATCGCCTATTCAACTTCAAAATATTATTGTATTGCTATTTTCCTTGGGATAATAAAAGTTTGACGTAACAACTAATTAATTGTAATTTTGACTTCCTCGCAGGCGTGAAATAAATAGTTTTGACAATTTGCTTTTGAAACAAACTAACTACTAGAATTCTGAACGTGTTCCCACAAAGATTGAAATTGAGGTAAAAGGTATAAAAAAATAAAACCTGTAACATTTCATGAGTTGATAAGAAATTCTAGTAAATAAATTTCATATCCTGTTTATTTATATTTCAAAAATCCCCAACTCGCGCATTTTTCTTACGTATTGTTTTTTTTTCAATTGACCACATTCCAGTTTCTGGCTTGCTTATAACTACATACTACATATATAACTTACACATTGTTATACATAGTTTTGATAGTGTATTATTTTTTGTGTAGATACCACATTTCAAATCTATGAATCATTATTCTCTGACCAATCATTTTTAATGTATGCAGCCAAGCTAAATTGGGTTGTGGTGGTTTTTTTTCTAATGTCCAGCTGTTCACATCGTACCACAGAAGCAATACCCAAACTGTAGATATAACCTAGTACCTACTCATGTGAGTAATACTAACTATAAACCAGGAAATCTGGGTGCTAATGCAGCAAAAATTCTCAGACAGTGTTATGAAATTTGCACAGCTTTTTCATTGTGAGATTTAAATGTTTTTTTTAGTACAAAACGCATTTTCTGTCTTGAGCTACGGTGCTTTGAAATACCCATTTAATTGTCAATAAATAAAACGTCCAATATTCTTAGTTCCGTTTTTTGTTCAACTTGAAATAGGCTTCAATTAAACATTGCTAAAACTCGGGCGAAGCCGGGTAGCAATAATAAAATTTTACCAAACTACTGGATGCTGTAATACGTCTAGCTAATTTATTTCGAACCTGTTTTTTAGATATGGATTACTAACTAAAATGTATGAGACGATGCATGAATGTGAATGAAGTAAGAAGTGTATGCCAAGATCGAGTTGTTTGGCGGTTCGTCCTTTCTGCCTACCCCTGCGGAGAAACGGAGTGATGGTTAGTTAGTTAACTAAAATCTAGTTTTGTAGTTCATAGAAGGGTTAGTTCTTATATTTTCTGGAAACTTATTGATAACGATGTACAAGACATTATTTCTCCTATTTATTGTAAATCTTTTACACGCAAGTACACTAAGTATAATTATGTATGTTGGTACCTACCTCAAGAGTTGTTGTTTCAAATACTTCGATTTTCTTATTCTAAGAAGTGCTGGTTTTACATCTCAGCTGGTATACGAGATCAAAAACCGGTTATGGTATATCTATTGTATGAATTCAAGATACCTACATAGAGATGTACACCTAGCTTCATTACTAGCTGAACTGAAGACCAATAACCCTGAATATACTGAAAACTAACAAGTCAATAACATAATAACTGCACTATGAACAGTAGTAATTACCCGTTTTTTTACGTTAACTCCACTCAGTAGAGTCTTCTGGAAGACAAGTAGGAGTGAACCTGGGTTTTTAAGGGACTTGTGTTGTAGGAGGGAGGCAACACAGAGACCGGAAAATCATCCCACAACCGAGCTGTTGAACACAAGAACGAGTCGTAGAAGGACCCCGCTCCCATTCCACAAATGTCAACTTCATTCAGATGTTGGGCGGGCGTTTGGCGTGTTTCCCGACCGTGCACCGCTGTCGAAGGGAACTGGGATATCAGAACAAAGATAGAATTCCCACCTGACGTCTGTGCTCAAAAGATTCCAATTTCGACTGAGTTTAACCACTGTTTCTCTTATTAAACAATAATAAAAAAAATAATAGTTTAGCGTCCTAATCGTGTTATCCACATTTTTAAAAACTAAATGGAAATTTTGAAACCCAATCGTTGTAGAAAGAAGCTACGTTGCGAGCTAAAAATGTTACGTTGATCCACGATTCCAGACTGAAAAAGCAGTGGAAGTTTCATGACACCATAGCTCACTGTATTAGAGTTTTTGTTGCTTCAGACAGACCACCCGATCACTTATTTATAGTTATATAATATATAGTTTGTTGTTACCATGCTTCTCCCGATAAGTGACTAGTAGTTTTTCAGAATATTTAATAAATTTTACACTAACTAATAAATGGGTTTTTCTTTCCGAAGCTCATAAACAAAAACATTTGTATTTAAACATTTTTTAAGTTAATTTCTGGAAACACATGTAATCCACCTATGTTGAAAGAGGTAAACTTATACGTTCCTAACACATATACTCGTGGGAGATCCCATGCACTTTTTATGCTCCGAAAGCTAGAACTTCTGTTTGCCAGAACACGCCAATCAGCAGACCGACTCAACTGCTCAACGATGCTGCCTTAACCGGTGACATTTATCACTTGCAGACAATTTTACGACTATCTTTTGACCCATCTCACAAAAATAGTTATAAAACTGCTCCCTTGGCTTTTTATACTTTACCTATCAAACTTTCACTTCTTGCATGTTTGTTACAGATCATCTTCTTCAGTATTGTTTAAATCATTAATAAACAGATGTTTACTTACTTGCACTCTTTGTTATTCCTAATACTTTTCTATGTATATTTTTGACCATTTCTCATTTATTATAATGTATTTTAATGTCTGTAATAAATCAGTGTACTAGCTGATGTGTACCCGGCCTTGCTCGGGATTTTTCACTTGTCATTACGGTGCCATAATTGATTTGACAGTGAAAGTAACTATATCCAAATAACGAAACATTCATTTGAATATTTTATTTCCTTCCAAACGTTTATTTTTTCAAAATATATCTAAATCATAAAATTCTTAAGTAGGTACCTACTCGAGTTTTCCATTTGAAAATATTCTACCCAAAAATGCTTCTCCCTTTAAATATGCAATCTGTGGCTAACCAGCGTGGTATATCTATGGGCTAACCTAAATAAAACACGGCGGTTTCGATGTTTTTCATACTAATTTTAAAATGTTATAGCAACAGTTTTACATATTGGATTTCATTCAAACTACTTTCTAAACCTTCCCGGCACTAATAAAAACAAACTGTGCTATTTTCAGCGTAACCGATAGAGTAATTTTCGAGAACATCGAGGACAAACAAACAAACTTACATTGATTTTTATATATATAGATTATGGAGACTACGAAAAATAAATAAAGAATTTATGAATCTTACTGTAGGTATGGTATGTAAGAAACGAATATAAGAGAATCGTTTATCCTCCTTTGACTATCATCAGTTGTCCATTCTCCGTAATAATAGGCACCGCGCATAATGTTTATCATCTATCTATGAAGTATGTAGGCAGTAAGTGAGTACATACTTCTGTAAAGGCATTATTATAGGTAGTAGTGATTGGTACCTACTCGAATGTCTATGGACAGGTTATTATTCTGTAAGGTAGGTACCGGCAAGGTCAAATATCTCGATTAATTTCACCCGATAAACAAAGCAATATTTTTATTGTTATTAATAATTTGATTAATGGGGAATAGAGTAATCTTTTTTATCAGCAGGATAAATGGCGATACTTGTTATATTAAAAATCGTTCATAAAAAAACTACATAAACGTTGTGCTTGGTAAAAAAAATGGTTCCTGCAATATTATTCAACATGGGTGTTCTTGTCTTTGTATTTTATAATATTAATAGCGTTTATATATTTCGTTTATTATAAGATTCATGACCGTCACTTTAATTATTAATTTACTTAAGTCTATTTTTCCATAATTTGAGATTTTATTGCCATACTTTGTATAAAAACAGTTTAAAATTGTACTATAACTTTTTTCATCCAACAAGAAAAAATTGACACATGAATTTTGATTTATGAGAGATCACAGTGGGGGTGTCTCCTAATTTTGTACACTTTAAGAGTTAATAACCAGTCAAATTAGTTTTTCGATATCTCAAAATCTAATGAAATTACTTGCTTTTAAAGTGAACTCTGGTAAAAATATCTCTCAAAATACCCGTGACGTCACGAGGCACTATGGACATGGCAGTACCGCATACTGCCGCGCCAGTCATTTTATGTACCGTGACGTCACACGCTTATCGCCCGGCATATACATACGAAGATCAACACTTTGACGGCTTATATCTTCGGTACTATTCGGTATTTTCCAAAAATTCAAAAGTTCTGTCTTCAACATACTCTAATTAAGTTGATACATTGGTAACATGAAATTTTGTTCTATGAGATAACTTCATTCAAAAGTGAAACGTATTGCATAACTAGATCTGACAAGCCTAGTACCTTTCTCCCATTTCCTTCCGCCTTAAATTTTCCGCCAATTAGGGTTGCCATGGTGTCACTGGCAAATGGCTAAGTTAGCAATTCTTGGATTTCTTACATATGTTTTATGAGCATTTCCTGATTAGGTTTCGTTTGACGTTAATGCGTTGTTGTCTCCTATTAAATTCTTTAAAAACCTTTAACACTTTGTCTTTTTTTAGAGACTACCCCTATCATCTGCTGCCTATATCTACATATAGAATATCCACCTATTTATTAGTTACATAGGTGTTTCAATAATTAATACAGTACCTGCAGTATGCACATACCTACATACACCTTACAAATCATTATTATTTATCGACAGTTGATTCTATCAAAAGATTAAGTTGAATTATTGTGCCCGATTAATGTTTCGACTGGTCGCTGCTCGCGTGCCTTTATTATGACTTGTTCTGCTATTGATTTATCAAATCTGCATTTTGATTATATTTTCTGTTTCCGCAAACCTGTTTAAAAAAAACCGAATCGTGATTACATATACGAGTACTACCATGAAAGTACCATGTTGAATTTTTTATTTGTTAACTTGTCTATACTTGTAACGTGTTTTTTGGTTGAGATATTCAATCAAATTCCCTGATTTTTATCTTTTTTTTCTAAAATTGCCTTCTCCCTTTTCGACATTTCTTCTATGCACTGATACATAAAATGCGTGGTGCAATTTTTCAGAATGTACGAGTACATGACGATTGTCAATTAATAGACCTTTGGATTTTTTTTGTGTACTGGTTTGGGACTCCGATTAACCAGGACAGACGACCAAATCCAGTGCTGTACACTGTACTTACAAAACCAGTACGAATGGTCACTTTAATTTTATAGAAGTATTCTGATCCACAACGATGATGTACTTTAATAAGACTATTTTAATAGAGTAAAGAAATCACACCGAAAGTAATTTTTTCAATGTAATTCAATATAACTAAATATAATTCAATATAATTCGACATAATGAAATTCAATACAATACAATTCAATACAATTCAATACAATTCAATACAATTCAATTCAATACAATTCAATACAATTCAATACAATTCAATACAATTCAATACAATTCAATACAATTCAATACAATTCAATACAATTCAATTCAATACAATACAATTCAATACAATTCAATACAATTCAATACAATTCAATACAATTCAATACAATTCAATATAAATTAATATAATTCAATACAATTCAATACAATTCAATACAATGCAATATAAATTAATATAATTCAATGTAATTCAATACAATCAACATATTTTTTATTGAACTTCAAACTAGACATAATGTTTTTTTAGTTTACTGTTTCGGGCGGCGACGACAGAAAACCCTTCGCAATCCCATTTATAAGTTGAGAACCCGTGTTCTAGTATCACCTTGTCGAGAGACCACCACTCTGAAACAAATGCGTTTGTTCCAAATTACTTTATATTTTCTTAGTGATCGGGTTTGAATATATCTCGGTCTTTCCCAATCCCCCTTTCTCCCTTATCATTTCTTCCTCTCCACCCTTCAGCCTCATAACATTTCCTAAAAATTAGGAAGCCATAGTTCCACTGGCTTTGCTCATCAAAGGCTCAACTCAGGCATGACCATGATTTCTGATAAATTTATCATAAAATCTTTATTTTAGGAAGTAAAATAAACCACAAAAAATAAAACCAAAAGCAGAATAGCAGTTATAGTACTGCCACTGAGCTCCGTTGCAACTTCTCTTTCTGATAGATGCCACGTTTATGAGAAAGAGGGAGAGGTTACGACGAACCTATCAGTGGTATTGCTGTAGCTCCAATACTTTATTTACCATTCCCAGTGTAATGTAGAACGTTAGTACCCGACTAATAGGAAAGGTATTCATGTACAAAATCTTTCATACTTTACAATAATGAGCATAAATGTCTTATATGGACCGTTCACATTCCTTGATAACTGCGCTAACAGACCAATCTCTGCAATATCGGTGTGAATTTATTGATCTCGTGCAAGTAGCAATCATTTTTTTAATTTTTTTTTATGGAAGTCGTTTCAACATCACTGCATTCCTGAACCTTTTCCCATTCTTATGTTGGTACAGTAGGTATTTTGGAAATATATATAATATCTCAATTTTAATTTTCACAAAATTTATTTATGTTTTCATTCAGAATTCGGTAGTTTATAACATATTACAGTTTTAACTTCTCCATAAATCGTATTGGCTCTCACAAACCTTCCAGAAGACCTCAGGGACGTATTGGTAAAGAGGTTTGTCCAAGGTTGTGGATTCGAATCCCGTAATTTACAAAAATTGCACCTGTTGAAATATTGATCGAATCTGTCTTAAGGAAATACTTCCATGAAAAACAAATAATTTTATGTACTAATAATGCTTAGGACAATGGTTCCCAAACTTTTTCAATTCCCTGAGCCCTTGCTAAATTCAGATTTTCTAATGGCTCACTTTATCAATTTTTAAATCGATCGACCTTTAGATTTAATTTTCACAGTAATTGGCGAAAAGCCAGTTTCGCGGGGCACCCTTGGGAGTAAACCGCGGCTCCCCAGTTCGCCGCGGCGCTCAATTTGGGAACCACTGGCTTAAGTACACGAAAATAAGGCGTTTGTTCCACCTTTCACTATAAACTGATATGTGATTTTAGAAATGGTCAATTTAAATAAATTATTTTTTGAACTGTTTAAAAAATCATCGAATCTTATCTATATAACAGAAAATTTAGTCAGAATCAGTAAAAACTCTTGAACCGTAGGTTCTTACGTCGTAAGATTTTTATCCCAATTTTCCGACAATGTCTATCACCCTTAGGGAGGAAACTATAAAAAATATTCATCTTTTGCTCTGGGGTAGAGCCAGATGTATTTTTGTTAGATCAATTCGAAACATCATTTCACCGCGCCCATTATAGTTCCAAATTCAAACATTCTTCAGCCAATACACATTGAATGTATGTTAGTACTTTTTATTCTACAGTAACGTCATTTTCCATTCCTCGTGATTGAGCAACAGCCTGCGATCGGTTCATTGAGTCCCGGTGAAGCGTGTGATTGGCGGCGACAAAAACCAATATTGTCATGCAGAGATGGCCAACACACTTTCGTGATTTACAACGGATCGGACACGCACCATCGTGCGTATTTCAGGAGGAAACGCGACCCGATAAACAAAGAATATGTTAGTTAATCTTGTGTTAATATCTAATTTCTTCCTGTTGTAGAAACATATTCATTTAATGAACGTGTATGTTGAAATATGTTTCAGCATGTTGTTTTAATATATAGGTTTATGTTTGATTTATTTATTTTATTTTATTTATTTATTTGCATTGAGATTTGAAACATTTGTATTTGCAAAACATAGTAATTTATCATCAATTGAGGTACACGTAAGTTGAAGTTGCATTATGTTTGCCTGGTCGATATTAATTCCTGGCTAGACATATTGCCTATCATAATTAATAAAATATGTTGTGAGTATCAAAATATCGAGTTGTAAGGTGTTTTATTATTTTTAATTTATTGTAACGGTGGGTTCCGAAAAGAGCTTCAACAAAAAAAAAATTATGTACTATTAAAAAAATAAGTAATATTTTTTAACAGGTTCTCGAACTCCATTCTTCCCAATAAGCCATTCGGTAATATATTTGTCGAAGGATGATAATTCGCAGTTTTTAACCACGTACGAGTACGTGTGAAAGAAAGAAGGCGATAAGTCACAATTAGTTAACAAATTGAGGAAATCACCTTTTTCTCTTTGCTAGATTTTTCAAATACAGAATCTTACCATAAATATTATGTCATCAACTTGAAATTTCGTGTTGTTTTATGTTCTAACTCATCAAAATTTTCCTTGCAAGTTTTATGCAACTAAGTGACGACTTTTAAAACCTAAATCAAACCTCGATTTATCTACTCATTCTCTTCTTTCTTTTGCCCAAAAATACGCACTTTGCAGGCTGCTTACTTAAGAAATACTATGGTACTATATGTATTATAATAGATAACATAAAGAGAAATAACATAATTTGACGCTTTTATCCAGAGTTAAATAGTTTCAAATAACCTAGCTCTACCCAGTGACATTTTAAATAATCTTATCTATGAAGCAGAAAATCTGTTTAAGCAGCAAAACCTTTCGAATGATGAGCTCTGATGTCTTGAAAATTGGTCAGATTTTTTTTCGAATTTCTAGGTTTGCATGACTCTTTTCAGCTCGAACAGTCATTTCCATCATGAGATAAACCTTTGAAATATTCATTTAATTCTAAAAACAACAGACAAGACGCCATATTTTTTATTCCATATTTTTCCATCCAATTGTCGCGTGAATTCGGATAGTTGGTGTTACTAGTAATATCTTTTCTACTTCAATTAAATACTTTGCTTCTGTAAATGCATTAAATTTAATGAAGATCATCTGTTTTATCGCGACAACATTCTTGTTACAATTTATCTTGCTTTACACCGGTGCGGAATCGTTAATCCGATCGATTACTTGATTACTGTAAAGCCGACTGCTGGTAATCACTTTAATCGGTAATCAGAAATACGAGTGGAAACTCCGCTTCTCGGAGTATGTGGGTAAATAGTCGTGTAGTTACGTATTTCACAAGTCGGGAAGTGAGCGACGAGGAAAGTGGTAATCAGGTTCGCCAGTAATCATTATTCAACTTCTGCTTTGGGACTAGGTATGGACAAGTAACATGGAAGTGCGCCAATACCGGACGTCCTGTACGGTTCAAACTTAGAACTTTATCATTATCGATTATTATGTACATTTTTCTTCAGCAGGTCGTCTACCCCAGTTTTACATAAATAGTACGTCTGTAGATAACTTTAATGTAACGCGAATTTCGCCATTATCACGTAAACAAATCGAAATTCGCAATTTTCTGGCAAATTTATGTATTTTTCACCCGATATTCTGGTATTTTAAAATAAGGAAGTAATATTGTATGTACATTCTAAATATTTTTTTGTCTATGGATATGATAGACTTGAATAGTCATAAAATGGAACGCAGTTAACATCATGTCGAAAACGCCGCGTACTCTCGTTCCTTTTTCAATAAAAAAATATTAAAACAAAAAATATTCATTTGGTTGTAAAGTGCCAAAAAGGGAATAAAACACCACTGTTTTATGCTGAAAAATAGCCCAATTTTCCCAAAAATAACGCTAATTTCGACATAAATGCGATTTTCACCGAAAAATAACGTGAATTTTTCAGGTCTTACCTGTGTATCAGTGCCCACTTGCATACCCAAAAATTTCCGGGCCCCCGGACAAGCGACACTTGGGCCCCACCACTTCACAACGTACGTGTAAATATTTCTAATAAATGTGTGTACAACCAGTGGCGGTTTCCTTTAAAGTGCATTTGTGCAGTGAACTCCCATAAAAATAAGACAAACTTGTATTATAATTATACCACACTTAAAAAATCTGGAAACTGCCCAAAAATTAAACCCTTCCGTATTAATACTGTCCGTGTCTGAAATGACTTCCATACGTGCATTATGAATTCAGCATCTATAAGACTTACTGTTCTAAGAAATAGTTGACAAAACGCATACTCGTGGCGCTTCAGCGGTAAACCGTGGACGCGTGCAAACCTTATTTGTATGGAATATTATTTTTCAAAAATCGGTAAATTTTTTCCGTGATTATCGTTTGTTATCAATATTAAAATTACTGAAGATGTTACATTTTATATTAAAAACCATCAGTTTCTTCCGTAAAATGTGATTTTCGTATTTAAAATATTTTTTTATAACCCATGATATTATATTCATTAGCCACATACGCTTTAATGAATCGCCAAATTGTATCCTATTGCTAAGTCGCTAATGTTAAAATTCCGTTAGATATAGGGAAAACATATATAATTATGGGAAAGAACAACATAGGATTTGTAGATGAGAGAATTTTTTCTCCCTTTTTTAATCTCCTATTGAATTCCCAATGAGATAGGTCACGAGCCGCCACTGTTTACAACATGTATGGTGTACGCAATACAGCTTATGAATTATTTAGTTACCAACAACACTGTTTACTTATCTAACTGAAATTCGGTGCTTGCGACAACACGAATAATAATGGTCAAACAAACGAAAATATTAAAATGTTGACGGCAAAATAATGTCACAACAAAATAGTTCAAAGATTTTACTTGATTCGATTTTAATTTAAATGATATTTTTTTTTAAATGATGAAGATAAAACGATTAATAAAATATTTATACGTATTTTAGTACAAAGTACATATATTTCGATTTTCAAAGCTAAAAAAAAAACGATACATAATCGAGCTTCTGCGGAATGTAACCCTCCCTTGTCAACTTTTTATCTTTCTTGGTATTGTGGATTAGATACGAGATTACCCAACTGAGTAACATATATCATATTAGTTACATGTTTTGTCCCTATTAGATATATCATTAGCACACCTACTCGTAATAAATCACGATGTGATTAGCAGTCAATATGCATTATTTAATTAATAAGTAGTTACGATATTTTCTCGCGTTGATTTTTCATTGCTCTGTGACTAATCTGTCATTGTTTATTCCATTGTCAAAAGTAGGTAACTACGAATCGTGGGATTGTTTGGAATACAAATGCCTTGTGACACCATTACAGCATTCTGCGTCTAGTTGATATGAATAATATAGGTATACCCCATCACTGAAGGTTTTCTCGCGGACCCGAGCGCCACTAGCGTTTATTTGCGACAATATTTATCATGTTATTTTTTTGAAAACTTTTTTTTGTTCTTTCTGTACACATAATCATTTTAATGTTAAAATATGTAAAAGCCCTTTGGGTCTGTTTCAAAACCGTGAGCTAAATTCAAATTTTAACCGTCAGTTAAAGTAACTCGCGTGTTAAATAGGACCACGCGCTGTTTCAAGTATACATTTGCTGAAGTAATAGTTATTAGTGTGGCCAGTCGAGAAAGCAGAATATTCCTCCAAATTGTGCGAAAAAACAGGCCACATCATTTTTTCGTGGGGCCACACCGACGGTTAAATTTGATCTCTGGTGAAATACAAATAACAACTGTCAAAATATGCCGCGGGTTTTAGTTTGCGTCGTACTGGTATGGTATCTAAAAAATATTCAATATATCATAAATAAAAAAAATATTCGTAAAAGCATTTTAAAAAAATGACTACCTTATTATATACGATATTACAGGGAAAACAATTATTTGCCTTTCAGTAACTGAAATACCATATTGAATTTGTGGCATTGCAAATTTCGAGATTATTCGACCTTTCAAAATCAAAAATCAAAATCGTCCTAAAATTCAAAATCGTCCCAAATAAGCGTATTCTTGAATAGTTTTTGGGATATTATGCCGCGTTGCGCTTCCTCCTCGTAGCCAAAAAAATACTTTTGGCCACGAAAACCTGAAAGCATATCTAATATATTATTATTTACGCCTGGTCGAAATGTTTTCGCTTTTCGCTGAATACATATTACTGGATGAGGAATCCGTTGTCACTATCATCATCTTCTATAATATTACTCACGAAATAAATCGTAAGAAACATTGAAGCGAGCAATTCCGTCAATAGACCTGTCAAATATGTCAAAATAGCCGAGTAACTATCGGTTCTCGGAAAGTAAGAGCTAGAGTTAGAATTGACGTAAAACAGGCAGTTAAATTGATTGAAGAACACATTTTGAGGAAATTTAACTTTAGCACACCGTTTAACATGCGTTGAAACAGGCGAAATTATTTTTTAAATGTTCCTTGAAATCAAATTTGCAGTAGGTACAGGTCTTCCCCCCCCCACCGAATCGATATGGAAACTGTAATGGAATCAGACAATTTTTTTGGCATGGCTGGAAACCTAATAAAAACCGAACTATCAGTGTTGGTTTTTCTACTATTGTTAAATCTCGGCCCTCCCAACAACAGCTCTTTCTTTACCCCGCCCCACGATGTCGTTTAACCCGCTGGTGATATAGTTCTCCTGGTTGTACATAGTGGGGACAAAAGAACTTTAGTGTGGTGTGACATAAAAAAAATTAAAAATGAACTGTAACATTGTTTGATATCTTTTTGAATCATTGCAAAGTTCTACCCTCATATATTTGAAATCTAGATAGTGTCTCGGATATACCTATTCTAATTTTATTTAGCCAATAACATTAAATTAATTCAGGATAATATTGGTCTTTAATTAGAAATATGATATCGATAAAAATTATGAAAAATAAAGAGATCTCATTAGCTCAGTGGTTAGAGCGTTGTCCCGGTAAGACAGAGGTCCTGAGTTCGATTCCCAGATGGGACTGACACCTTTTTATTTTGTGTCTTTTTCTGTGTCATATTTCATTTGAGATTTGTTAATATTATCTTCAATGATTAAGTATTGCAATGGGGTTGATAAGCTTCAATAAGTTATTCCAATAAATTGTGTATTATTTGGTTTATTTTAGCGCTATATAATCACGTCGCGTGGTCGGTTCTATTCCTGGTCCACATTGCATCGCATGACAGATTCAGAGATGCACGCGACAAGACATTATGCCACACCGCGAGCCGTGCAACTCAAGTGTAGAAAGTTCATTGGCCAATCAGTTTTTTTCTTCATATCGGCGGCCTTACGCAATATGAGGCAATGTCCATGGAAAAATTGTCTGTCTTGGAGTACAATTTACAGGACAATTTCAGAAGCTGCCCATAAATTATTCCCAGGTAGTCTTTTTCTAATCATTCGAATTTCAGATTTTCAAAAAGGCGTTGGCAATATAGATACTTTGAAATTAGATAGTTTGTGGTGAAACATTTTGCTCTGTTTATGTAATAGTACCACAATATGGGCATAGAAAATCATGTGAAATAACTTTAACACAAACACATATGAATAAAAAATAGCTTTATTTGTCCATTATGGGTAGTAAAGTGATATACACACACTAGGAGTTTAATATAAATAAAGTTTATTTTCTGGCCAGGTAAATTAAATCTATATAAATCATTTAAAGTCCGTAAATAATTCATTAAAAAAATGTTCTTCCTGTTTTCTCTTTTCGTGAAACTAAACTTATAAAAAAAGCCAAATATTCATCTAATACAAGTTTCGTTGGAAGTCTTTCACTATCTGCTTTAACTCTTTACACAAAGCTACTTTTTGCAAATAAAACAGGTATATTTGAGGCGGTTAGCTTAGTTTTGCGGAGTAAACCAGTGGCGTCACGTGACTTTTGAGTGAGCTAGATTGCTAAGATTGAAAAATACGACGTTTTATTTTTTTTCAAAATTGAAAATTAGAAAAAAAATAAAAATCATTTTCGGCTTCAACAATATTAATAACGTCGAATTTTACAATCTTAGCAATCTAGCTCACTCAAAAGTCACGAGCCGCCATTGGTTTACGCCACAAAGTACCTAAATGGAATTAGTTAATTCAATGTTACAAATTGTATGTTTCATCAAACAGGAGTGGATGGATAATCAGTAATGAATATTTCACTGGGACATCTGTGAGATTTTTTCAATTTTTATTTTTTATTTTTTTATTATTTATTTTTTTTATTTTTTTTATTTATTTTTTTTATTTTTTTATTTTTATTTTATTGTATAATATTAATTATATACAGTGGGAACTTATACCCGCTAAGCCACTGCAAGTAGCTTGTCAGCAGGAGTTTATTTCAACAATATAATATAATACAACAATAAATTACAATCATCATACAAATGTAGGGCAAAAATTATTATATTTAGGCGCATGCATCTTGTGCTGTACATAAGTTGAGAAAAAAAAAAATTAAAGAGAAAAAATAATGGTAAAAGCATTACAGATTTGTTATTGAGATACTAGAGTCCAATCTTATAACACCGATTTAAATAATATTATAAAAATGTCAATATCATAAAAATATCAAAATTATAAAAGTACCAATATTATAAAAGTATCAATATTATAAAAATATCAATATTATAAAAACATCAATACTTTTAAAAATATCAACATTATAAAAACATTCATATTACAAAAATATAACTATTACGTAAATATCAGAAATATCAAAGCATCTGTAAGTATTAAATAGATTAAGAAATAAAAATTTAAAAGATATATACATAAAACAGCAGTACAGGTTGGTTACAATGAGGATACACTTAAATATAATAGTAACACCGTAACAGTAAGTACACCAGATATCTAGGAGCTATACAACCATGGAGACCGTCATATTTGTTACCATCAATACACAAGGTTACTTTCCAAAAGCCAACACTTTAACATCAGTGAGAAATTCATCATAGGACAATTGTTTTTAAATTCGTACGGCAATTTGTTAAATATAAATGGTACAATGTATTCAAGGGTTCGTTGACCATATTTATTTTGAAATATTGGCACTATCATTCCTATATTTTGTGTGAAACGTGTATTGTGTACATGATCCACCACTGCCTTATACGGACTTTCAGATATATGTTGCAGTAGAATTTTATGCCACAAAATACCACGAACAGGTAATACATTAATTGATTTGTACATGATATCAATGTCTCGCCTTTGGTTAAAAACTGTTTTACTTACTAACAATTTTACCATGGCGTTTTGAATCAGCTGTAAATGTTTTATGTTGGTCTTACAGGAGTGTCCCCAAGAAGTTATACCATACCTTATAGTCGATTCTGCTAGAGACAAATAAATTAGTTTCATAGTTTTTATAGGCACGTATAATTTTATCTTGTGGAGTCTTCCTACAATGGCTCGAAGTCGCTTACAGAGGTTGGAAATTTGTACGTCCCATTTCATATTACAATCCACCGTAACACCTAGATACACGTACTGGTTGACTAATTCGATACTTGTACACGCGCAGGGCTGTTTGGTATTATTGTGAATGCAATTAAATGAATGGGATATGATTACAGGTGCCTCGCTGTACCTTGCATGCGGGGATCTTATATGCATCAATTTCGTTTTTTAGCATTGATTATTAGACCAGAGTCATGTGACCATTTTAATAAAGAAATAAAGTCTACCTGTAACAATTTTATTGCAGTATCCAAATTTTCATGGGATATTATAAGTGCTGTATCATCAGCATATACATAATGTTTAACAAACGAGAATATTTTGTTCATAAGTGATACAAAGATAATATAGAGCGTTGGACCTAAAATTGACCCTTGTGGAACTCCTGTTTTGACATTTCTTCTTTTACTAAATTTGTCTGATATTTTTACCTGGATTTGGCGGTTGGTTAGGAAGTTTTTGAATAGTTTGAGAAAGTTTCCTCTTACCCCTATTGCCTCCAAAATATTTAACAATTTCATCAGGTCTATAGTATCAAATGCCTTTGAATTGTCTATAAACAGTACCAAAACATGTCTTTTATTATTCAGTTCATTATTTATATAGTTAGAGAAATCCTGAAGTAACATTTCAGTACTTTTTTTTTTTTGAAAACCAAATTGATTAGGATCTATTGGTATTTAACAAAACAATTTCAAATAACTACATTTTCGGTTACTGTTACCCCTCAATTAATTGTCTATTGATAATCAACTGTCGATTTGACACTTAGACACCTTCTTTAAAGCTATAAATTCATTAAAAAGTAACAAATATGTACCAACGTTCTAACATGACGTAACGCCCGGTTCCCAGGTTTTCTCCATTCTCATTAGCGACTCTCATAAAATGTACGTTTTCTAGTTTTTAAAACATTCCAATCGCTCCCCGCCATCAGCTGCCATCGGCTTCGCGATCAGACTGTGAATGCCATCTGCCATATTTGCCGGCGATCCCTCACGAGTCTTGCCCGGAGCGATACCTGAATTCCCGCGGTGAAATCCATCCGCTTTTCTTGCGAAAGATTGCAGAGATAAAGACCAATTTGGAATTTCATGCGAGTGAAAATTACTCTTCGGGAGGTATCACAAATTGTTGACAAATTAGTAGGTACTTGTGAGATGTTTTTATGACGTAAGAAGAATAAGTACCGACCCCTGACACGAAGAGAAAGATACCGTGTTCAGATTGGAAATAAAGTAACTCCCGGCGTCTTTTCTAGCAAACGCCATCGGAACCATTAGCGACACTTTTTAGAGGATGTAATTGGCTAGAATGCTTTTTTAATACCGATCGAATACAAAGATAATGACAAAAATTTCATTCATATACAGATAAGAATATCAATAGACAAATAATTTCCTCTTGTTCAAGTCGAGTTTTGGAAATATTTCCGTTATTATATCATTCGCACGTTTTTTTGTAATATCTAAATTAATAAAAGTAATTGAATAGGAAGTTTTGCGGAAAGTTTTACACTTACGGCAGTCGCGGGTTATTGTCATCATAGTTTCCCATGGGGTTTTGAGCATAATATAATAAGCAACGACCCAATAATCCATATCTTATGTTTTATTATTATCTGTACGCTGTGACATGGACATACAAAGATTACAATGGCAGGGAAAGAAAAATAGATAGACGTCTTCGAGATGTAAAGATAAATGCTCAGGAAACATTTTGACCTATCAACATTTTTGTTTGTTGGAAGAAGTAGACATCCAAAATAGGCTTTCAATTATTTGCTAATTATCTTGATAGGTATATAATTTTGGACAAATTGCTTGCAAAACAGAAAACTTACACCTGGAGGAACATTTAATACAGCGAAGTGTAGCAAAGATACACTATTCGACGCATCAATAATCTCGACACACCTCAATTACACACAATTTTTAGTAGCACACCTATTACCGACACCGTTGTTCGAAATACCCAAATAACATCGTGTATTGATATGCAGCCAATGTCAAACTGTTACTTTTAAATTCAAATGCCGGCTGTAACGTTACATAGGAATGCGAGTTGTAACAGGGAAGCACAGGGCTGGATTAGGCATTAATAAAACAAACACGTGCTTAGGGCACCTATCTAAGCACAAACATGTCTATCTAACTAACCATCACGCCGGTTCTCCGCAGGCGTAGGCAGAAAGGACGGACCGCCAAACAACTCAGTCTTGGCACACACTCCTTGCTTCACTCACATTCATATATCGTCTCATACTTGACATGGTCTGACTCAAATATTTAGTTCACTTGATCGTGCCATATCTTTATTGGGCGTCCACGGCTCCGTTCGCTTCGTATATTCTCCTTACACTCCTTTCTTCGTTCATCTCCTCTACGTGCCCAAACCATCTAAGCTTTCCTTTCTTAATTTTACTCATTACGCTCACATCAGCCTTGCATTCTTTTTGCGAATCTCAACATTTTCGTATATGATTTTTCCACCCACAGCATTCAGTTTACTTTCATCTTTCCTCTGCCAGATCCACGCCTTACTGCCATACATCAGGGTTGTTATCAGCACTGAAACTGTCAAGCCGTGTTAAAGGTTAAACGCGTTCAAAATTTAGTTCACAGAAATGTCTTCGTTTGTGCAAGCCGTTTGCGCGGTATATCATTTTGCAATTTTAACGTACACGTTTACTTGTGCAAATTAGAGTTTGTGCAAGTGAAATTGAGCGTGTAGACGGACCTTAACGGTTTTAATCCGTCCCTGTGGAAGTAGCAACTGAATCCTAAGGAGCTAGTAACAAGTTACGACTCAGTACGGAATTGTATATTGTATTGGGTAACATTCGATTCCGAATTCGCGAACTGTACCGCTAGCGCCGAAAGGAATTCCGATATGAAACCGCCGCGTGAAAGGCATGGGAATATTCAATATTCATCAATGCGTATTGTTACAAAATTGTTGAATTGAATTGAATTGAATCCGCATGCTGGAATATCGTCACGTTGTCTGCTATCTCGGACTACTGGGAAAATATAAAACGAGTTCTGAATAACATTGGCAATTTAATTGGGTTATGTGATTTGTTGAGCCTGTTGTTTCGGTGATTCGGATAATTCAACACACGTATTAATCGGCACAATTTTTAAAATTTATATAAAGTTATTAAAAGTATGAAAAAAATACTATCCCGAAAACCTAATCTTTCCTAACCCAACCCAATGATTTTTAATTTTTTTTTAATTAAAATTCATTACAAAAAAAGGTTTAATTAGGTTAGGTTTTCGGAGTTATTTTTTTTCCGTAATTTTTATTATTTTTTATCACTTTTAAAAATTGTGCCCATTCATACGTGTGTTGGTGTCGTGAAATTGGCAGAGGTGTTTTTGTCTGGAATGTGTAAGTCAACGCACGCAATGTATTTTCGCAACAGCCTTTCAACCACGAGTTATGGAGCTTGTAGCTCTGAAAACTGTAACGTTTCTCGGCGTAAAACAATTAAGTACCTAGAATGTTGTAAGGTGAACTTCTTCTGATACCCCCTCCTGTCGGGGGTTGACTGTCATCGTGATGATCTTCCCCTGCTGCAGTGGGGAACAATTGCCACTCGCATCAGTCCCGTAGATTTCGAATCCACTGCATAATCACGAATTTGTTCCTCCTCATGATGTAACCAAGTTTGCATGTTTTGATATCTAGTAATATACAATTTTTTGCAACATTTGGTCGAACCCTTTCCTTACGGTGCTAGAAAATCTCCCGAGCTCCGACGCTGTTCACCGAGTGTACAGGGTTCACAGTTAGAAATTTTTAATGTGGATAAAAATGAATACTTAGTTTACATTTATTACTTATGCAAATCATTTTATTAATAGTGTCTGTGTACAAAATAAATATATAGTATATTAAAATAAAATATTGTGTATAAGTGCTGAAAACGAGGAAAAAATATCGGCCACCCGCTACTAATGAATACCGCGCATCGTGGCACTTTGAGCGAAACCCTGTACCCCTCTCGCCCATTACCGCACCATTCCGAAAGTTATCAACATACGCAGTTCTATTAACAATTAAAAAAAAAATATATATATATATATAGTATTTATCAAACATAATATATATATATATATATATATGTTATGGTTGAGATTTTCACGGGTGTAAGATGTAGAATAATTTTCTCGGTTTACCCGCGTAATGTAGTCCTTAGAAGGACTTTTTAACTCCTGACGTTTCGGACAAATCACATTGTCCATCTTCAGAGGCCTTATGTCTTGAGTTTTGTTTTGAACAGATCGCTTGAGCGTGTCCGTTCAATCCAAAAGTCAAAACCTAAGTGGTTGCAAATCATTTTAATTGTCTAGGACGCAGAACGCGTGTAGATAAAGGGGTGGGGGTAGGGGTGGGGCATTTAATAGGCTGTTTGTGAACACATTATTTATTCTGATACAGATATTCAATTATCGCCCTGCCCCCCTCCCATTCCTGTAGACTTTAGTTCTGCGTCTATTTAATGGGTAGGTACGATTCCGTTCGTCTTTTTGGTGTTACATAATCGTTTTTTGAAGGCATTGGAAGTCGGTTAGGAGTGAAATGTGTCGAATATTTAAATCAAGCCTTAAAAAAAACTAAAATAATTACAAGCATATCATAACATAATCTCCACAAGGTATTTTATAAATACCATGTGATTCAAGTGGAATGTGATCTTTCGGACTTCTTAACAGAGACGAGATTTTATTATCCGATTTATAAATTGTTTTGATTTTATTCTTTCTCACAGATAAAATTAGCCGAATCCTCAGAAAGAATAAAATCAAAACAATTTATAAATCGGATAATAAAATCTCGTCTCTGTTAAGAAGTCCGAAAGATCACATTCCACTTGAATCACATGGTATTTATAAAATACCTTGTGGAGCATGTGAAAAGGTATATATTGGACGGAATAATAGAAAAATATCATGTAGAATCGCAGAACATAAAGTAGATGTCACCAATAAACGCTTAACGTCATCCTTAGTACAACACGTCCTTAATGAAGGTCATAAAATAGATTTTGATAATACCACGACAATAGCCAGCCTTTTCAATGAAACAAGACGAATTTACCGCGAAGCCATCGAAATTCATAAACATAAAAACAATATGAATACTAGAAATGACTCAATTAGAATTCCCGACACTTGGAAAGTCATAATCGATCAAAATTCCCCGATAATATCACTTCCAAAATTATTAGAATTACCCTCAACTTCCTTAAATAAAAATAACCCGGTTACTATGCGTAAACAGCCTATTAAATGCCCCACCCCTACCCCCACCCCTTTATCTACACGCGTTCTGCGTCCTAGACAATTAAAATGATTTGCAACCACTTAGGTTTTGACTTTTGGATTGAACGGACACGCTCAAGCGATCTGTTCAAAACAAAACTCAAGACATAAGGCCTCTGAAGATGGACAATGTGATTTGTCCGAAACGTCAGGAGTTAAAAAGTCCTTCTAAGGACTACATTACGCGGGTAAACCGAGAAAATTATTCTACATATATATATATATATATATATATATATATATTATGTTTGATAAATACTTATATATTTTATCCAATACATAAATGTATTGCCGAGAAACAACACCTAAAATGTGAACTCCGTGTTTAGTTTATTTGCAGAGAAATTAACATAATTAGAGAGATATGTCAAATCAGTTGACAGCACCGGGAAGGAGGGGTTAAATTAAGAATTTCTAAATTCCTTACTCTGTCATCTGTCCAGGCCATTTTGAGAATACAAATATATATGTGTATATATATCTACGTTTTAAAAGCTATTATAATTTTGGCGAGTATTTACGTGTAAATACGTTTTTCTTTAATAATCCAAAGAAACGTTATTTCAAAAAGTTAAAGTAACGGTAATTAACAGAGGTAAATAATAAACCCATCTCTAGAAGTAAAGGTAATGCCGACGTGCTCCAAGGAGCAACTATCGTCAGGTATCTTGTCCGAATCTCGACTTTGTGTAAATTACCCGTGCGAAGGTCGCCGCCGTGTAAAGGTAAAGAAATGCTCGGATCCAAAACGTGGCGGATTTCATGCAAATTCGACCCAATTTACAAACCGGTCGGGGGAAACAGTTTTATAGGTTAATCACTGTGGAGTGTGACGTAGGTACCTACCTCAAAGAGCAGTTTCTGAATTCCAAGCGAAAAATACCTATTTAATATTTCGATTACACTTTGCCCAAAGGGTGGATACTGCGTGCGTGAAAATTCAACATAACTTTTTTTATGGTAATTTATTTTGGAAAATAATTAGTATTAAGTACCTGATGTAGATGTTTTTGTATTATTGAGATGAATTTAAATATGTATATTTCATAATTCATGATAAATCAACACACGTATGAATTGGCATTCTTTTTAAAAGTGATAGTCATTAAAAGTACGAAAAAAAATGCTAGTCAAATATATATATTTTAATCAAATGAAACACTCAAACTTTGTTCAAACCACATTTATTTTACACGCCTACCGGTTTCGGAACAACCGTTCCATCATCAGGGCAAGTGTACACACACATGTACATGTTACGATGACAGTGTAAAATAAATGTGGTTTAAACAAAGTTTGAGTGTATAAATTGATTATAATGGATAACCACAAAGTGATAGCTTCATACAATAGTATGTATTTTAATTATTTATTTATTATTTTTTAATTTTAAAAAAGATAGGTTAGGTGAAATTAGGTTTTCGGGCTAGTTTTTTTTTCTTTCGTGCTTTTAATGACTATATCACTTTTAAAAAGTGTGCCGATTCATACGTGCGTTGATTTATCATGGAACCGTATAATTCACATTAAAAAGAAAACATTGCTTGTTTCGAGAAACTTCAAGGATTCATCAATATTTCAAAGTGAATATTCAAGTTCTGTTATTATTCCACTGAGAAACAATTGGCTCATAATGTAATAATAATAACAAGTTGAATAGAAATTTCACAGAACTTGAATTCTAATTTTGAAATTTTGAACAAATGTTGAGATTCCCCGAAACAACTCGCTTTTATAGTTTCCAATTACCTCCTTAAATTTTATTTTTTGTGTGACAGTAAAAATGATATTTTAAACCTTCATAGCTCATAATGGAAATACCATTTCCAGCTAAAAATTGGAGTGTTGATCTAGAAATCAACACATAATAATCTGCTCCAATTTCATGATGCCATACTCACAGTTCGAGATTTTTTACTGCTTCATAAAATCGCTTTATTCAGGTATATTATTATCAAATTTTGCTTGCATGAAGTTAGGTAGTTTTGTTTGTCGAATTTTATTTAATATTATTTTGTTTCTTTCTTTGCAGTAGCGACATACCTGTCTCCAGTAGAAACCCACTGCAATAATGTGGACTACTTCATCCCTGACGAAAACAATGTCACCAAGGGACTCTCCGAAGATGCCATGGCCAGGTTTGTAACTCCCTTTCTATAAATACATTATAGAAACATCTTCACCATCGAAAACGAATGATTTTTATTATTGTGTTTAATTGGTAGAACTCAATTTAATTTTTACTTATGTAAGAGAATAGAAATATCGAAGAATACTTTTAGAGAAATGTTTTGATATCTTATACCAATCTTCTTCTCCACGAGCCTTCCGGCATTCTGCTTTGCATATATCGGTCTCGAAATTCTTCAGTTCTGCCTTGACAAGATTTTCAGGTCGTATTTATAAATAAACTATGTAATAATTGTAACAATACTTTCAGATTGCACATGGCCCGCTCCACCGTGGCCCTGTTCATAGTAGCCTTCTTCGCCGTGTTTGTGGCTTTCTGGACCGGGGTGGTGGGATGCTGGAAGAGAAGTCCTGGGAATGTCACCGCCACCGCTATACTGATGCTAGTCACATGTAAGTTGGGCCTCTGTTGAACATTAAAAACTTATAAAGATCTAAAATATTTTATATAGATTATAAGGAGGTGTTATAAACCCTCTAAGACGTAATGTTAATACAAATGAACATTGCATCACTACTAAAGTACACCGCAAAAATTATAAGGAAAATTATGTAATGAAAAAAATTGTTCTACTTTATTAAATTTCTACTTTTTATTGTTAAACTGCAGAAAATATTTTCCAAGCTTTATTAACCCTTTTAGTGCCAAATATATTTCGCCAAAATGTTCTAAAATGCCAAGAAAAGTCTATTTTTATAGATAATTTAAATGAACAAGAAAAATGTGTCATTTCTGTAAAAATACACCAATTTTTATATTTCTTTCAACATTCTCTTCACTAGGTTTCAAACTCATCTTCCGATTAACAGGAACCACAATATCACTTCCGCTATCGCTCTTATAGTCGCTAATGTAGTCTTCAAATTGTTCTGCCATATCCACATCTTCATGTGAACTTTCACTTGTGCTCGACATTTTGGGATCAAAATTAGGAATATGAAAAAAAAAAAATGGTGTTCGTAAAAAAAAGTGCGATCCAAGAAAGATAGAAAGCATTTTCACAACACAGCATTCACCAACGCACGCCAAAAGTAAACTATTGAAAGGAGCGCTGTCTCGCCGTCGGCAATTTTCGCATACCTACCTATAAGCGCGACGGCGCTCTTCGGCACTATAACGGTTAATAAAGTAATCATTATTATTTTCAATAGGCTTACTGGCCGCCGGAGCCATGGCATTATGGCATGGAGTCGAATATTACGAAAAGGACAAGATCGTTGGAGAAGAGTACTACCAGCAGTGGAACAACGTAAGTCGGCTGTCTATTTATTAACCAATAACAAACTCCTTTAACTTATACTGGACAATAATTGATGGCCTTTAAAAGCAAATACAGCAATCTCAAAAATAAACTCTGATTATATAAAGAAAATTTTCGACTTGAACAAACAGTGAATTTTAATGTTGATGGTAATTGCTGTCTTTGTTTCTATACTCCTCTTAATTTATACAATATTTATTTATAAAATTAAGAGGAGTGTTTATAATAAATTACATTATAAACTACGCCTCCGATAGCTGTAATGTTATTATTAAGTATGCTTTATTTTCAGATTATTGATTTTTTGCTTCGTTGAATTACATATTATAATATTCGAGTCGAAAATATGAACAATGCTACTCAGTCAATGTATGCAATCTGATTTTTTATTGCACATATTGAATTATTTTCAACAGCATATTAAAATGTTACATCAATCCTTTGTTTGTGTTTTCAAAAATTACAGCTTATTAACGAATTATAGTAAATACAGCCATTTTTATGTAGAGCTAATAAAAGTATTCTCAATGAAATAACTTATGATTCTATTATAAAGAGGACTCATAACAAAATGCTGTAAATAAACTGAACAAAGAAGATATAAAAATCAAAAAAATTTATTTTACATACAAAATTTATTTGTGATTTACCTAAAAGTGGTTCTAAATTTTATTCGAAAGAATTCTATTCAAATAAAGAATCCACCAAAATGTGAAATGAATACAAATTTTTTATTTGAAATCATTTTCAATTCATTTCAAATAAAGAACCCACTAAAATCAGAACTAATTATTTGAAAACATTATATTCAAATAAAGAACCCACTAAAATGTGAAGTAAATACAGGTTCTCCAAGATAACGCCACAATTTGGTACGACTGGTCTTATATTCTGGCATGGATGAGTGTTGCCGTTTACTTCATCAGCGCCGTCATGTTTTTCTCGGCCTCGACTTGTCTGAGCAAGGAGAAGCGCAAGGAGCAGGCCAGCAATGTGCAGTACATCATGCCAGGTTAGGCAGCACGCCGGGAATTAATACAGATATTTCTTCTTCTTCTAAAAGGATTTAGGGCGGTTCTGTTAATGCATAGTGGCCTGCTTTGGAATTTCGTCGGGTTGGTGCAGACAACGCTGTAATATAATGCCCATTGTTACCATGTATTTTAAGCAATGATATTGAAAAAAATAGAAAGCATCTACTATTAAAACATATTTACAAAATCAGAAGCTCTTTTGAGAAAAGTGGTACAGTCCTGCCGCTGAGAGTTCCATTGTAATGCTTTTTTCTGAAACAAGTGTCGTTTATGAAAAAGAGGGAGTGATTACAATGGAGTTAACAGCAGCATGCCTTTACGTAACACAAGGCTTGCGTTAGTAGTGCTCCCTTTTATTTCTGAAGGGGTCAGTCTATGATTTCCTATATCAGTGCTTTCACGTGTTCCAGTGTATCAATAGGAAAGTGCTTGAATAGTATTCACAATTCAATCGCTTTCCTAAAATCTGTATTGATAAGGCATTTGGCTTTTGAAAATATATTTGCTTATAATTATTAACCATTTATGAATACTGCGGTTACCGGGCTAAGGTTTTGGATCATATTAATATACTGTCATTTGTGACCAAATTATTGAACTTTGATATGAACAAAACGAAGGGATGCAGAATAAATTATGGTGATTATACAAATATATAAAATGGCCAAATGCTGGGGTTGAGTTAAACATTTGTATCCTTTCAACAAACACACTCATATTATTATAAAGAAAACATATATTACGCAAAACTCTTTTCTGTACACATTGCAGAAAGCGATATAAATGTCTTTCTCAACTATCATATTACACATCTTACTGTAATTTAATATTATAATATAATAGCAATGGAAATAATCTATTTACATTTAACAAACGTTGATATATTATACTAACAAATGCTTTTTCTCTTCTTTTCATGTAATCTATCTGTTCTGCATACTCTTCATATACACAAATATTCACAACAACAAAACAACCAAATCGAAAAAAATGGACAAAAAAATGCGCGTTGTAAATTTTGCTTGTATATTAATCATGGACCAATATAATAATCATCATGAAACGATAACCATCATAATATGAAACAACTAACACCATGACCATTGGATACAAAATATGTCATATGACATGAATGTCACACATCACTAAATGACATGGATACATATTGTGGATATATATTACACAAATGTGACATATCATGACCATCATAATATGACTTGGGATACTGTCATTTGACATGAATGTCACATATCACCATATGTGTTATTTTACACAAATGTGACATATCATAACAATCATAATGTCTCGGGATACATAATCCATCATATGACATGAATGTGACGTATCATGACTGTCATAATATGTTTTGGGATTCATAATGCGTCCGTATGTCATGGGTTTGGCATATGGTACGAATACGCATGGCATTGGTGACAATAATACAAAATACGCTACGGTGGAACGCGGAACGGCAACAATAACAACAACAGGTGCTTCGCAATAACAGCCGCGTCTGGTACGACTGGTCCTACGTAGTGGCTTGGTGCGGTGTCGGCCTGAGCCTGATCTCCGCCATCTTGTTCTCGTCGGCAGCCATTTGCCTGAGGGGTGAGCGCGAGAAGGAGGAAGCGCTAAACATGCAATACCTCATGCCTGGTAGGTCTAACCGCCAGACTGCTCTAAGTTACCAACAATAAATCACTTTTGTGATGGATGTCGTCCATCTATTGTTACCATCCAATATTTTATATTCTAATATACTATTTTCTGGCATCACAAATGTTGAACTTTCTAGCAATAAATTTAATTAACTATTATCATAAATTAAATTATAAAGTAATGAAACCTTGTTCTGCGGAATGATATTTTGTAACAAAATGAGGAAAAAAGCACTTACTGTGTTTACCGCATTCAAGAAATTTGTCTGTATTTGCCGTATACATCCAGGACTCCCTCCATATGAAAAATAATAGAAGAAAAACATATTATCGAAGGATTTATTTAGAATATTTTTTTAAAGCTAAAATTACTATAAAAACCTAAATCATTAAATTAATTCATTGATTACCCAAGACAAAAGTTGTAGCGAAGCTATAAAATGAACAACTGGCTTATTATTGTATTGATAAGAGACAATTCTTGTCAAATTTCTTCACGAAATTCATTGCTGGTTACTATGAGCAGAATGGTGGAGTATGTTATGTTTTATAGATATATATTGAAATAATTGAGTTAATTAACGTTCTGTTTGTTTTTAAATAATACATGTGTAGTGGGGCATGTAGTGGTTGTAAAAATATGTTATTTGGGAAAATATTATGTCGATACAAAATTTATTTAAGTTTATTTGCTAATGATAATTTGTCCAGTCAAATCATTGAGAGACATCTTTTTGTTCATTCAATGATTTTTAATTAGCAAAAAAACGCAAAGCTTTCACAATTTCCTTGCAATGGTGTGTGTCTTTCACATTGAAAAATATCTTGGTAGCACTGGGACTATGGAAATTTAAAGTGCCTATCATAGATTTGTTAAACTTATTCACTCTAATCAAACATATATAAATATATATATTTTTTATTTAGCTTATCAAAACTTTTCTTACCCCTTTCAATATTGCATCCAAATCCTGCAGTCAACAATTATTTTTATTAATTGAATATTGAAAAAAAGACGTGGTTGATAGGCTGGCTTGGCTAGCAGTTGAACGGATCGAGTTCGATACTTGCAAAGGGTATTCCATTTTCAGAACAAGTTTAGTAAAGAAAACGTTTATGAAAAAGTCTGAGTTTAACCATGGTTTGTTTTTTCGTTTCTAATATATTTATTTGTCCATCCAGTGTACCCCCAGAAGCAGCAGTATGCCTATGCGGGCTACCCCCCTCAGCACTACCCCCCTGGCCCTTACTACCACGGCTCCCAGTACGGGCCCTACAACTACTGAGACTCGGCGCAACTCAACCCCGACACTTCACACCATCAGCCATCGCACTGCACCCATCCGGAACACGCCGTGCGGTCCGCATCATCAAATTCATCGCTTTCCAACTCCTTAGCTAGCTACCAGTCATTCGTCCAACACAACCATTACAAAAACACTGACTCTCGTACTAACAGCGAGTCATCTAGAATCGTCTTTAGAGTACTGCAAAGAGACGAGCCGTCTATGTCAAGTTCATTGTACAGATCTTCAAAATATACATCTAACGCTAAATGTAACCTTTCCATGATCGAAGAGAACCCGTCCATGTGTAACAATTACACGTCTGGAAGTTTCTTGTCAAAATCGCAAAGTGTTCCTTCTATTTCCGGCAAGTCTCACATTGCTAAGCCGCAGACTGCCAAAAAGGATGAAACTTATTCATCGGCGACAAATAACCATACAGAATGCCCTTGCGAAACTCCAGTAAGTACCATTCATGAGATTTCTAAAAATTACCGCAGGCATTCCTCGGAGAATCCTAATTACATCTTGCGGCCGTATGGAGTGGACGAGAGATTGTACGACACGAGACAAATTTATGATAATTACGTGTCGAATCCGGTAATCAGACCTTCGGGCACTTTAACAAGGATGTATCATCCTGCAGATATGAGGTCTGCGAGGATACCACCGGAAGGATTCATCGTAGACCTGCCGGCTCTTGCGGCGTACGACAATCTGTATCTAGCCTTTCTGTACTGATCAATTTGAAAGTATTTTATTTGTGTGAATGTTGAATCGATGGACCTTAATACAAGAGACTGAGCCAATTAGGGGGAGAATGAATCAAATATTGTAGAATGTTGAATAGTTTAAATTTCCTTTCTTTCTAATTATTCCTTGTTGAATTTGAGAACGGCAGTGATGTGTGGGGTTGATTATTAAAATGCAGGGAGAAAATTGAGTTTCGGAATTTGGATATAGGTAAAGTTGCGCCATAGATCGTAGAATTAAAGCAAAATTATTTTTCTGTCAATTTGTTTATTTTAATGGTATTATTTTAATTTGAAATATTTTTCTCTGACAAAGACTGCGCCTCAGCTATTTACGGATGAGATTAAAAATATTTATAGAAATTGTGCTCTTTAATTTTCCTTTAAATTTTACTTCATTACTATTAGTGTTTTTGGTAAATTTATTAATCGACACATCGTTCCCTTGGAACAACAATCCACAACGTTCTATTTGACACGGCAATGTCATACGATAATGGGCTCTTGAGAGTACTACTTTCGAGTTCATTATCGCATAATATTGTGAAGTCAGATAGAACCTTTTTGTTCCGAGGGCACGACATAGTTTTAGTTCACGAATTGAATAGGTTTGAAAATTCAGAGGCTTTTCGCACATTGATAGGTTGATATTTTTATTGTAGAAATGTCAAATCTGTGATAAAAAATGTCTCGGAAACTAATTTAAGTGTCATCTCAATCTTTCCATATCAGAACATATGAGATTGAACACTTAAAACATACCAGAAATACAATTTAAATAATTTAGCAGGCGTTTTAAAAACCTGTCTTTTAAAAAAAAATTCAAAAAAAATGTTATACATTTTGTTGACTGCAAACTGTTGAAATTTGAATCTTACGTCTTTGATGGAAAATTTTATTCGGGATTATTGCCGTCAAATAGAAAATTAACGATTAAAAATAATATTTTAAAACCTACGATACTTAATGTTTTTATAAATTTTGTGCTAAATTACATTGGTTTTCCACAATAGGGGATCGAAAGAAGAAGAATGTTTGACATGTTTAAAAAATAATTTATATAAATAGTTAGGTTAGGTTATGTACTCGTTAGGACTTAGTTACGTTTCAACTATTGAATTTTCTCTGACATTTAGAAAATAAAATACTAAAAGCTGTCATCGCCAACATTTGCATTTCATTGTGTGTAGATACAGTTACCATACTCCTTTAATTATCTTCATTGTTTTCGAAACAATGTTGAATGATATTTTTGCAAATTCAAACATGCAACCTATAATTTAAAACATGTCTCTTTCATTTGTTTGAAAATAACGTAAAGAAAAGCTATTATTTTGTTGTGTATTAGTTAAAAAAAATATTCCGTCAGACTGATTGAAAAACAATGTAATAATAATTACTTCATTTTTCCATTTTTCTGTATTTTTTGTTGAATTAGTTGGTGCTCGGAAGTTCAAGAGTAGTATAGCATTCTAATTCTATACAACTGTTAAAAATTATCTTTTTTAATCTAATTCCTTCTTCATACACGAATTGATTATTGTTAAAACATTCTATAAGGTACATGGCAAAGAAAACCGCTAACCTGAAAGAATAATCAAGTATTTTAAAATGTCGGGAATAAATAGACCTAATAACCGACGATAAAATACTAAGCATTTAAAAACATATATTAAAATGTGAATGTTTTCACTGATTTCCCATAACTTTTATGCATGGCATATTGGGGGTTTTAACAATCATCGATTCATATATGTATTATCAAAATACGGATCAACAAAGTCAAATGTTAGTTAAATGTAAGATTGTCATTAAACATAATTTATATGCTCCAGTTTTTATGAATACTGTACTTAGCACTAAATGCAGCAGCCATATGAAATTTATGGGATGGAAATTAAAATTACATTTTGTAAAATTTATTAAATATAAAATATCTATTATAGTATTTTTTTTAAACAACGCCTAAGCATTTTACAGAGTATTGAATTTATCTCCTATTCATAAAAATTCGAGCATGAATATTAGTTCAAGTATGTTTATGTAAAAAATAAGAAGTAAATCTAATTTTATATGAATCAATTTAATATTAAGGTCAAATAAATGTATTTAATAAAAAAAAAATTAAACAACCTTTTTTACTCCTGGAATGCGATGTTTATTGTTTATTTTTTATCGAATGTGTTTTTGAAAACTTTACAGATTGTCACAAATACATACATACTATAAAATAATTTATGCATAAAGCTCGATGCATGTCTACCAGCACCGCGCAGTGCAAATACGCAAAGTGGCAGGCACGGCAAAATTAGTTTTATATGAATACCGCATAAGAGTCCCAACCGTCTGGAGCCAGTGAGACTATGGCATCCCCAATTGGGGAATGTTGTGAGGTTGAAAGTATTGGGGAAGGGAAGGAGAGGAGGAAGGTGGGAAAATACCTGGCTAATCAGATCTGGTCACCAAACATGACTAAAATCCATTTCAAGAGCAACGTTTCAATTCTGAATGGTGGTCTTTTTCACCAGGGCGATACTGAGAATATCTTCCACTCTGGAACGTGCGCAAATATACTATATACTCGTATTATATATTTTTTAAATGAATTGTGAACAGCACAAATTAATTAAATAAAGTTTACTTGCTCACGCCGGGATTTGAACCCGCGACCTTCGGATTCGTAGTCGAGAGCCTTACCCCTCGACCATGGAGGCTGTCAAATTTATGTTATTGTAAGATTATTTCTATGTATTGGATAAATCTGACTATATTCCTACCAATATAATAATATGACAACTGATGTCATCTAACGGTCGTAATTAAGGAGGTAAGGAATGTTACAGCTGTATTTATATACAAAAAAAGATACAGGTAAATAAATTATTACTCATAAAGGGGGTTGTTTACTATTAAAAAATATATATTTTTATATTAACGGACCATTGTCCAATTACACAAAATACACAATATGAAATGAGATAAATAAGAGCTACAGAAAAAGAACAGCACATACATAAAATGAAACATGACAAAAATATACATTTGAGAGAACATTCAAGTCAAAGCCTGAATAAGGTTTTTGTAGAGTCCATGATTTTAGACATACTGATAAAATTTACGAAAATAAATTTATTTTGCAAATGAGATCTAAGTCTTTCATATGCTTTTCTAATGAAGACATGTTATGGCTTGTTCAATTTCATCATAGGAGTAATCACCTCTTTTTAATCTCCATGCAACTCCACGTAAGAAGCGTTGATGTACAGGTTCAATATGACGATTACGAGCAGGATAGAAAGGTGACCAAACAACACTGGCATGTTTAAGATAAGGATGAACTAGTGAGCAGTAAAGAGTTTCTAGGGTATTTATATTTTTAAAGCTGCAGGAAAATGTACTGACTATTCAGTATAACCATAACCAGGCACACAATATTAGCACCAATTTAATGATTTTTAAATTGTATAGCGTAAAGAAGTTACATGAAACACATGTTATAGACCAGTGCAATTAATGATCTGCGATCGTAATTATTCTGGTAGTTTCAATTTTTTTATGTTTTATAAACTGGTCCTCCGTTGTAAAATCCAAGTCTAGACCTTAGCACACCTGTGCGTGCGCCGCCATCTTGAAAAAACCAGCGGAAATCGCGGCAAAATGTAATTTTGTAGTCTTAATAAATAGTCTTAATATTGTCTGTTACAGTTGTGAAAAATTTTGAAACTTTTTGATATTTTGCCATTTTTAGCTAACAAGCTTTTTCACAAAATTACATTGGGAACGAGATACTCCCGAAAAACCAAACATAATCGTCCTTTTTACTTGTTTTTGCAAATTTATACGCATTTTTAAGACTTATATCTCGGTACCTATTAGAGATAGAAGAAAATTAATAACGATAAAGTTGTAGAAAATTTTATGTTCTATTAAATTTGTTAAAGCTTTGCATTGAAAACGCGATATTTGTAAAAAATTACATTTTGCCGCGATTTCCGCTGGTTTTTTCAAGATGGCGGCGCACGCACAGGTGTGCTAAGGTCTAGACTTGGATTTTACAACAGAGGACCAGTTTATAAAACATAAAAAAATTGAAACTACCAGAATAATTACGATCGCAACCCCATTTTTTTGTGCTAATTGCACCGGCCTAATCCCAATCTCAAAGGAAGAGAAATTGAGGATAATCAAATATGGAAGAATCTGCTACATGCAACATGAGGTTTGAATATTTATAATAATTAAACTTTCCAGAACATATTGTTGATGAAATAGGTTTGATTAGTAAAATAAACATGTAATTATATTAATGATTTATTACCTAATGTTAATGATATAATTTATTGTTACACAGTATGCATTACATTTCAAAATAAATTAATTCTAAAATCATTTTTCATTGTCAGGATAGCGGAACAATTTTTAATAATAAATTACATAAGTACATACCTACTTATTTATTCAAATAATATAAGACCAGAGACAGCATAAGAAATAACTAAATTTATTGATGCTTTTATAATTTAATTTTTTAATTATTTTTACATGTACACATTGTAAAACTATGTTCGATGTAAGTAACACGTCAGCAGTGCACAGTTTATTGTTAGTGTTTGGATTACAGTAATTTAAATTAAATATACAATAACATACATCTAAAACGATACTGATTAATATAACCTTGCTTGATTGCTGCATTATTTATAGAGCACCTAGAAATTGGCAAGATTACATGATACTAAATAATTACGCGTTGCTATGGCAAGAAATATCTCAAACTATCCACATTCGGTGCTTCCTCTTTCCGTTCTGTGGATGCATTTGATAACATTATTTACTAGGTATTTAAATTAAATCCGTGTGAGGTGTATTCTTCTTACTTTCATCCAGTTTCATTTATGGAAATCCTTAGATCCAAATTAAAAATTTATAGAAAACTGTAAATTTCTACAGAAATAAACTTTCCCTTCCCAGCGATGTGTATAATGTAATATACCATTAGCTGCATGGTTGAAAAACAGATTTTTGAAACTATAGTATACATCGGAAGATTTGTTTGTTGGAAACCCGTTACTGAAATTGGATGAGCTGTTTGTAGCTAACTTCAGCTGGCATCTTTACATACATATGTGGATGAGCCTTAAGGCGAAACCTCCGAGATACTTAAGGGCGAGAGGGATGTTGAAGAGGAATTATTTATTATTTCGAAATATTGATAGTATTATTACGCAATACGATAAACATATATTTTTTTAAATAGAAAAACATTTATTAAATATTTTATAAATTTACATACGCTTAGCATTTATCAAAATTTAATAAGAAATATTACTTTTTCTGACCGTCCCATTGTATGTTTTACAAAATATTTACGATATGAATATGATTTTTAAAGTGGAGAAAAATATTTTTAATCCTTTCTCATTACGTTTTTGTAAATAAACTTAACCAAAGATTTGTAATCTGAATTAACAAAAAAAAAAAACCTTAGTTACGTAGTGGTTATGAAAAAATTAAACTACACACTTTTAGAATTTATCTTATCGACATGTTAAAGAAAAACCTTCACAGCATTTATAAGGATATTCAACTTGTGAAATGTTTTTGTAAAACACGCGAAGAACGGTCAGAAATGTGTAATATTTCGGATTTTATTTTGATAAATGCTAAGCACATGCAAATGACAAAAAAAACGTAATAAATATTTTTCTCTTTAAAAACATGTTTATCGTAGTTAGTGTGAATACAATAATAATATAATTATTATATTAGTGTAATAATATAATATTAAATATTATGAATACTGAACAGTGTTTGTTTTCGTAAAAAATTGATACAATATTGGAGCTGCCATTTGTTTGTAATAATGTTTTATAAATTAATTTGAAAGAAATGTTTTCACTTTAAAAAATACACTTTTACAATCGCAGTGAATTAAAGTGCCGTATCTACAAGTGGACCAGGATTAGCGAGAGCGCTTTTTCTCTCCTGAACGGCGTTGACGAGTTTTCTGTAGGGGCCGAGCGGTAGACCGAGGGTCTTCAGGTCCGTCTCTGTGAGCAGCATGAGAGAATCCAGGTCTATCTGTTCCTGCAGCAGTTTGGGTGCGTACTGGGCGAGACCCCAAGCTGCCAGGAACCTCTGAAGAGCTGCGGCTCCGGATTCTTCTTCGCCTTCGTCAGAGGAGCCGGAAGAACTTTCTGCAAAGATGGAATTAAATAAATATGTCAGAATAATGGATTATATACATGTACAATTTTCTGTCATAATCACAGAATACCGAGGAAAGAAAAACTTGAACTAAAGTTTATTCTTTGTTTAACGACGTACAACTGTTTGCAAATTAGTTGGTGTTTAGAAGGTTTTTATTTAACTTTGACTCTTCAGTGTACATTTTTTTTTTATGAAACCTCAAAAACATTGACAGTATCGGTATCGGCATTGAAGACATTTTTTTGATTCTGAAACACAAGATTAAAGTTAAAAAAAAATGTAATTATACATAATCCTACCTACATAATTACCTATATATATATACAATAACTCTGTATTATTCTTTAGTTATTATATTTACCCTGGCGAAGCTTATCTAAGTGAAACCGGTTGGTGTGAAAATACAGTAAATTCGTGGTTTACAATAAAGTGTTTGTTTTATTTAATACGTAATTTTATTCCCACTGTAAATCTGATGTGGTTAGAAGGAAATGCCATCAAGTAATAAAATAAAGCTCACCCTTATACAACTATTGAAAATTTTGTACACAAAGTCATCACATAAATAAAAGGAAAGAATTAGCCTGTGTTTGTGTTTATTAATGGTATCACCTGTAAGTGTGTCGTCGTTCCAACGCGGCTTTATGGACCTCTGCCTGGCGGCCAGGGAGCCAGCGGACCCTATGGACAGTTCCTCTCCCGGGCCGGCCCCGGGCGGGTGGCCCTGCCCAGGGTGCATGGAGTTCAAGGTTGCCGTTATTGAACGTCTGCAGATATTTAAAAAGGGGGTTAAAATAATTTTAATAATGAATTTCTTTAAATTTCACAGGGTTAAATCGAAAACACAATTATAGAAGCTTCTACATAATGTATACTAAATTTTAGCTTCATAATACATAAACACACCTATATTTAAATGAACAATCGGAATAATATCTTGAAGAAATTACATAGCTTTGGTAGAAATCACAGGTAAATAAGAACATTCAATTGTCACTTATATTTTAACAGCCAAATTTACATGGGCCAGAGTAACCAGTAATTTCTTGTGAATTTATCGACGGTCCCAACGAAGATGTCGAATCTGCTAAATTTCGATATTATTTTTATTGTTTTAAACTATCTAATTTATTCTACAGTTTTTAACTTAATCCAAAAAAAGTTAAGTTTCTTCTGAATTCTCCCTTTCTTGGAATGAAAATGATTGAAAATGCACAATGCATCCGGCGTAGAAAGTAGACAGTAACTTTGTTTTCACTCTCCTGTAAACCTGGCAAAATGCAGATTCGACACCTTACGTTGGGACTGTCGATATTTTGATTTAATTATTGCACATTGAATTTGAGACAATAATTTGTAATAATTCCCGGCAAAATTTTTATGAAATTGGTAAATTACCTAAAGGCTACACTTCCAAAGCCAGGTCTGTCAAATATGCTGGCCGGTTCCTGCAGCATCACCTCCTGGCCCAGCCCACTGTCATCTGCTAAGAAGTCGGGCTGACTCATTGATCTGCAAAATAGTCAACAAAAACACTCAAATAAGAGTTACATAAGACGGAAATAAGGCTTTCAACTTAATTATTTTTTTATGGAAACGATTTCTAGAAGACACAATTCAGTCGATTATATTGTCCTATAATCCTCTTCTATGAAGAATTATGTCTTCTGGTATTCGGCTTTTGGACATAGACTTCCCTCCGATATCTTCAGTATTAATGATTCTGAGCAACTTTCACCCATACGAAGCCTACGAATTTATTTGATTCAGGTTCATCAGCCCATCTCATCTGTGGGACCTCAGCTTCTTTTTTCTAACTAAGAACATCATCTAATGATATTGTAATTCTAACGGTTATCCATTATGCCATGTGCCCAGCATAGTCTCAATTAGACTGCCAATCGAGAGGCTGAAGAGAAAAATGTAACACTATAGGTCAGCAGATTGGTTCAGTCTGCGGGCTCGCTTTAATGCTTTCCCATGGTCAGCTGTCTGTTTTCAGACTTCAGATACTTCTAGATATGCCCAGGAAATTGGTGAAGTAATCACATCTGCGATGGATGGCTTCATTCAATCAACCGTTAAAGAAACTGGCTGTGGCTCTAAGCCGTGGTTCAGTCGAAAATACTCCGAAGCAGTTTTGAAGATAAAACGCGGCTTACCGAGCCTACAACACATCTCGAACGTCAGAAAACAGATCAGCATATAACAAATTGGCAAAGGAAAGCAAGAGAATCATCAATAGGTCAAAATTTGAGCACGACCTACAGATCAGCAAAAAGCTAGCTGTCTGTCCGCATGGCAGTAGAGCATTCTGGTCGCTAGTGGACTCCATAGGTCGCAATTTCTGCAAATCAAGTCTGCCACCTCTTACCAGGCCTGACGGTTCACTAGCAAAAACCGTCACTGAAAAGGCCAACCTTTTAGGGAAAATGTTCGCGGAAAACTCGGCCCTTGATGATCAGGGTGTCATCCCGCTGTCGGTCCCTCACTGTGGTTTCTATACGAAAAAACTGAGGATTCGGCATTGGGATGTACTCCGCGTCTTACGGGGGCTGGATGTTAATAAAGTTAGTGGGCCTGACGGAATACCTACCCTGGTATTGCAGAGGTGTGCTGCAGAAATTGCTCCAATTTTGACAAAGCTCTTTAAAATGTTCCTGAAATGTGGCTCTGTGCCCTCTGGTTGGAAAAAAGCGGTCATTCATGCTATACCTAAGAAAGGTGACCACTAAAACCCGGCCAACTACTGTCCCATAGCGAACACATCAGTTCTGTCCGAGGTGATGGAACGTGTGATCAACGACAAACTGCTCACATACCTTGAGAAGAACAAAATTATTAACGACCGTCAGTACGGATTCCGGCGAAACTGCTCTTCTCGCGTATGTGACGCATGTTTGGGGGTGGTGCCTGGAACATTATGGTGAGATTCAAACACGGATTCTCACCGGACATTTCTAAGGCTTTTGACCGGGTTTGGCACTGAGGACTTGAGAACAAACTGCCTTCTTACGAACTTCCCGTATCCTTGTGTACGTGGATTGCTAACTTTTTGAGGGAGAGATCGATTTAGAAGGTTGCTGACGGTTTCATCTCTTCCTCGCATTCAATAAATGCTTGCGTCTCACAGGGATTGGTTGTGTCGCCGATATTGCTTTTGTTGCACATCAATGACCTCTTGAAATGTGCACCAATCCATTGTAACGCGGATGTCAGTACAGTCCATGATAGCTTTTTGTTTGACAAGCCCCCAAAGGGCACACAAACTCCAACGGCTTGGAGGGCTTTGAGGCAGAGAATGGACGGTTACCTCAAGAGGGTCTTCTCTTGGGGAAAGAATGACCTCGTTGAATTTAATGTTTCAAAGACCCAATCATGTCTGATTATGTCTAAAAGGGATCGAAATGACAATCTAGTCTCGTTTAATGGAAGAAATCTTCCCAACAAGCCCTCCATTGATATGCTTGGTGTAACCTTAAGTGTATGGGGGCTCCATCGAAGTCAGATAGCCTCTCAGAAGCTGGATGTATTGTACAGAGTCCGCAGATACTTTAATAGTACACAACTGCTGACCTTGTACCCCACCATAGAATTTGGCATTCACCTCTGGTCGGGAGTCCCAAAATATCTTAAAAAAACCCATGACTCTATGCAGAAACGGGCAGTCCGTTTGATAGATTCGACTATCTTAACAAATGGATTGCAATCTTTGGAGCACAGACGTCAGGTGGGAATGCCGTCCTTGTTCTACCGGTATTTTAATGGAAGATTCTCTGAGGAACTAGCGTCATTGTTCCCTTCGGCACCGGTGCATAGTCGGGAAACACGCCAAACGCGCGCCTAACATTTGCACATGGTTGACATTTGTCACATGAGAACGGGTGGCTTCTACGACTCATTCTTGTGTTCAACAGCTCGGCTATGGAATTATCTGCCGGCCTGTGTTTCCTTCATCCTACAATATGGGTCTCTTCAAGGCCCAAGTTCACTCCTTCCTATCCTCTAAAAGACCCTCCCACAGCATCCCCAAAGATTCTTTATCATCTTATCGCCCTGAGGGAAATTATTTCTCTCAGGGCCTCCTGTATGGAGATACTGTAAAAAAAAAATTAAGGTTCTTAGTTAATGTGATCGTTTATTCAAAGCTTTGCGTAATCTGGACTACGTTTTGGTTCCTTCAATCTTATATCACAGAATCAAAATATTTCAATTGTCCGGAGCAAGACAATTCATAATAACGTTATTACCTGATGAGTTTTGACTTTCGCGGCGCGTCAAATGAGTCTTCCGCCTCCTCTGCCTCATCGTCTTCCACTGTGAACACGTCAGTGATCTTCCCCCGTTGGTGAGGGCCTGCATTGGAAAAGGTGCCCACATACATCACCTCCGAGTCTCTCCGCAGGCCCGTCAGGGAGCGGATGGAGCGGTGGCCGTCCATCTCGGTTTCTCCAACCTGAAATTGTATTATGAATTGCAATTTATATGAGGTACAGAATTTTATGAGTTATTTTTAAATTGTATTGATTGTATAAAATAATAAGGTCAGTATGAGCACAGCAGATCAAAGAAATGCAGATATTTCTAAATCACCAACACTGGTCCGAGTTGATCAATGGCTTTACGAGTAAACTTCTCATGTTCAGACTGGAAGAAGCTCTCAGTATTGCCCTGGTGAGAGACCAATATTAGGAAATGAAACATTGCTTGAAATGAATTAGGCTATATTTTCTTCAAATGCTTTATAACTTTGTGGCATCATTATTAATTATATAATTGAAAATACACTTTGCATATACCACTTTATTTAAAATATATAAATATTTCTACATGTTTCGATAGCAATGCTATCCTCTTCAGGAATAAATGAATACTAAAAAATAATTTCAAGTATAGAAAAATGATAAAAATTTTAAAAACAATAATTTAAGAATATACAAAATATGAGCATAAACAAAAATGAATTAAAGTAGGTAAGTAACAGATTAAAAATGTTAATGACAAAATAATTATAAAACATTGAATAATATATTTAAATTAGAAATATAAATAAAAATTATCATTATTAATATTAATATGAAAATAAATTTAAGAGATAGCTATTTTTAAAAAATATTTGATCATTTATTAAATTTAATTCGCTATTAACACTTTTTAGCTATTTTTAAAAAATATTTGATTATTTATTAAATTTAATTCGCTATTATTTCTTATTTCTAAAATTTCAAATTTATCTAATTGTAAACCAGTTGTATTTGTATGTAAAACTTTTAAACCTTTATTTATATCAAACGAATGATTGGTTTCTAAAATATGATTTGCAAATTCAGAATAGTTGTTATTATTTAAACATCTTAGGTGTTCCTTAACCGTAATACTGAAATTTCTACAAGTCTTTCCGATGTAAAAATAGTTGCAATCATTACAAATCAATTTATATACTCCCGATTTATTCAAAATATTATCTTTATCTTTGTTATTTAAAATATATTTTTTAATTTATTATTGGTATAAAAAGCTGGTTGGATAGTATTTGGCAAGTTTTTAATTATTAAATTTGCGGTATTGTTATTTAAAAATAATATTTATCTCCATTGTTTATTAACATCAGTTATTTGTGGATATACATAAGATTTAATAATTTTTTTCTGAAGCTTTTTGTTTAACATATTGTTTATTAATTTAGTACTATAACCATTATTTATTGCAATCTGTTTAATTATATTTAATTCTTTGTTAAAATTATTATTTGATAGTGGTATATTAACTAATCTACTAAGCATAGAATGAAAAGCTGATAATTTTTGAGAAAATGGATGATTAGAAGTATTATGTATAAGAATATCTGTATAAGTATCTTTACGATATATATTAAATTCAAATTTATTATTAACAATAGAAATATTTAAGTCTAAGAAGTTTATGTTAAAATTTTGTCCTATTTCTATGGTGAATTTAATTTTTTTATGGATTTTATTTAGGAAATTTAGGAAAATATTTAGTTGTTTTTATGTTTAAATAATAATAATATTTATGTTTAAATAATAACACCTATTCTGAATTTGCAAATCATATTTTAGAAACCAATCATTCGTTTGATATAAATAAAGGTTTAAAAGTTTTACATACAAATACAACTGGTTTACAATTAGATAAATTTGAAATTTTAGAAATAAGAAAAAGTGTTAATAGCGAATTAAATTTAATAAATAATCAAATATTTTTTAAAAAATAGCTATCTCTTAAATTTATTTTCATATTAATATTAATAATGATAATTTTTATTTATATTTCTAATTTAAATGTATTATTCAATGTTTTATAATTATTTTGTCACTAACATTTTTAATCTGTTACTTACCTACTTTAATTCATTTTTGTTTATGCTCATATTTTGTATATTCTTAAATTATTGTTTTAAATTTTTTATCATTTTTCTATACTTGAAATTATTTTTTAGTATTCATTTATTCCTGAAGAGGATAGCATTGCTATCGAAACATGTAGAAATATTTATATATTTTAAATAAAGTGGTATATACAAAGTGTATTTTCAATTATAGAATTAGGCTATGTTTAGTGACTAGATCTGAATAGCCAGGTGCTTTCCAATCGCTCTCTACTCTATATCTTTCCACTACCCACTTCCTTCAGTTTTACAATATTCCCCAAATTGGGGATGTCATAGTTCCACTATCTCCAAGCAGTTGGTACTTACTCCTTCCTTTATCCGTGTTTATACATCATCTGGCATGACCCTACTCCAGAATGTATGTCTTCCTGGGTCGTTTTTAAGGAAATCTGGCATTTTTTATATGTTAAATCTGAATTGAATAATTTGAGGAAAACTTCAATAGAGGTACCATTGTTTTACCTTAAAGTCATCATTGGTCTTGCTGACCGTGCCGTTCTTCAGTTTGCTGGCGAGGGCCTTCTTCTGCACGGCGCTCTTGCCTCTGGGTCCTGCAGACACGGTGCCCACCAGAGCACTGAAGGTGGGAGGTGCATTGTCGTCCACAGCTGTTAGGTTACCTGCAATTCAAAATATTAATTATATTTCATATTATCAGAGAGTATCACAAATTAATGGAGAGTATTTGGATGTCTTTTTTAAAGTTGTTAGAGTAATTGAATTATCACTGAAAGCTTTTATAATTCTGTTAAATCAGCAAATATCATATTGCCATAGTCTTACTGGCTCCGGGCAGCTGGAACACTTGCATCATCAGCATCATGGTACCACATACCAGGGTGGGATTTAATCTGCTGATGTTCTTGGTCATTCTTCTTCATTTAGTCCACCTTTTACTCAGTCTGTCTCCATGTGTGGCACCCACCACTTGGTTGAGATTTTCCTGTCTTCTGATATTATTTCCACAGGGCCAGCCCATTGCACTGTTTCAGGCCTGAATAATCTGATGACAGAACTCTTGTCCTGTCATCAGATGAATAAACTAACTTTTTAATAATAATTAAGGCGGAGAAAAATGAGAGTATAAAAGGCAATATTGTGGAATGTGTACTGAACAAGAATATCGCACGCAATTTAATTCTTTGGAATTTAAAGAAGACTCATCACGGACAATGATTGCTTCATCTTCATTGTTACTACAAACTTTGAAGAGACCAGGCCGCCTCGAGGAAATACCTCCTCTCCTCTCTAATGTCTCCATTCAGGTCCTCATGCCTAGGGATGCAGTGTTTCCCTCCACACCATATGGCCACTGAGGTTCAGGCCTCCCAACACTCCCAATCTTCAGGCAATTCTTGCTTTTCAAACTTCAATATTGGAAAAGACAAAAGAATAATAAGAACAGCAATGCTTTCCAAACATACCTTGACTAGTAGATCTCGTCATTTTCTGCTTCAGTGCCATGAGCACGGTGCTGGGACGGTGCGGCATGGGCTTATAGTCCTCCAGGTTGTTGGTATTGGCGTACAAACCCGTGCTGTCCCACTCCTTGTTGAGCTTCTTCATTTCCTTGTCGGCCATCACCTCGGCCTTGGTCTGCCGCTTGTTGTAAGACTTGAGCGTCTTCTCGCTGTCTTTTTTGGCTTTCTCTCGCATTGCCTTGGCCTTTTTTCTGCAAATGTATTAGAAAACTATCAATATTTGTTGTTTGTTGTTAACTGGTTCAATCAAAAGGAAACTCTGTAATAATTATTGGAGAACTAGGTCTTGCGGGCAGCTTTTGGTTGGGCTGCGCTCAATTTAGGTGTTGGTGATCATTAATAGGGCATCACCCCTTTGTAGAACTAACTACTGTCAATGGATGGCATAGAATGCTTACTTTTTAAAGGTATGTATCAGCGGCATGCACTCCATAAAGGCCGAAAAGCTTTGCCTACCCTAAGAAAACGTGCCAGGTACTTCCCCACCTTCATGTTCCCTACCTCCTTCCCTTCTCCTCTATCTTCAGCCTCACAACATACCCTAATTCGGGATTCCATAGTCTCATTGGCTCCAGACGGTTGGGAGCAGCTGGGAGCTTTTTTTGTAAGTACAGCTTGTGCAGTACTTACAAAAAAAACAAAATCCAAAAAACAAAAGTAAAGAAAAAAAAACAAAATCCAAGAACACAATAAAACTTGAAACAAAAACAGGTATATCTACGAAAATGCCAAGAAACAGGAACCTATTCAAACTCCCCGTACCACGATAACTCAATAATTATTCCAACAATTAATGTACATTTTGTCATTATTTGTTTTCCAATAATATGTAAAGTGTGTAACATTTTTAAAAACGATATGGCACGCTCCAATGTTAATTTGTTTCACTCTAACATAAGAGGGAATACTCTCAATACATCACATACGAATGAGCGAGGCGGCTATACTGCGCTCAGTGCCGCATTCGTTGCTTCGGCTTCCGTAAGTAGGTTTTGTACCTGTTGTCCCAAAACATAATTTATGAAAATTAGAGGTATGTTTATTTATTAAATTTATGGGTATATTTAAATTAACATTTTGCACAACATAACGTATATCACCTCGTCAGGCAATGGGTAAACAATTGACAGATGAAGAAATACGACTTGACCTCCTGGGTAAGATAATGTATATCACCTCGTCGGGCAATGGGTAAAAAATTGACAGATGAAGAAATACGACTTGACCTCCCGGGTAAGATAATATATATCACCTCGTCGGGCAATGGGTAAAAAATTGACAGATGAAGAAATATGACTTGACCTCCCGGGTAAGATAATGTATATCACCTCGTCAGGCAATGGGTAAAAAATTGACAGATGAAGAAATACGACTTGACCTCCCGGGTAAGATAATGTATATCACCTCGTCAGGCAATGGGTAAACAATTGACAGATGAAGAAATACGACTTGACCTCCCGGGTAAGATAATGTATATCACCTCGTCGGGCAATGGGTAAAAAATTGACAGATGAAGAAATACGACTTGACCTCCCGGGTAAGATAATGTATATCACCTCGTCAGGCAATGGGTAAACAATTGACAGATGAAGAAATACGACTTGACCTCCCGGGTAAAAATGCTTTGTGTTTAATATATATGAAATGATTTTATATAATAAGATGGAGTCAAGAAAGTAATATTTGTACAGGACCTCCATGGTCAAGGGGTAAGGCTCTCGACTATAAATGCGTAGGTCGCGGGTTCAAATCCCGGCGTGCGCAAGTAATTTTTATTTAATTAATTTGTGTTGTTTCACAATTAATTCATTTAAAAATGATATATAGTATATTTGCGCATAAAGCAAAAGCGCCGAAAGCAAAAGAAGTTAGTTCAGCGTTACTGGTGAGTTGCTACTCTGCACTCCCCTGATCTGAGGCATACAACCAAAGGGTAATAGGTAGTTAATAGTGTTACCACTGTCAATAATTTCACATAGTATTATTTATGCATGCATATAAAATTGTTCACCCATACTACTGAAAATCACATTTACACACAGCGGCGCCCCACCATTGTTTCTACCTATACACCAAATACGCAACTTTCATTGTCTCCGTCGCATTGATAGTCCGTGCAGTTTGATCGTAGCTCGGCGACAGTAAGCTGGCACACTTCCATGCCATATCTCCCTCTGTTTCCATTATCTATTCTATGGTAAGACTCACTTGTCATTATTCTCTAGTTTTGCGGCCACCGAGTCCAGGTATCTGAGGATGTCGTCCCGGCTGTTGATGGCGGCCAGCTCCTGCGCCGTGTGGTTGTCGATGTCCACCGCGTAGAGGTTGGCGCCGAAGTTCACCAAGAAGGTGACGCAGTCCTTGTGTCCTCGGGCCGCAGCGAGGTGCAGGGCCGTGTTGCCAAAGTGGTCCCCTTTGTCGGGGTCGCCACTGAAAAAAAAAATTAAGTGAGGTTAGGTACTTATTATTTATTTATTTTAAATATTTTATTATTTATATTACTGACGAGGAACACAAGACAAATTGTAATATTTTTCTTCAACACCTACACAACCAACTTATCAGTTTCATTCACTAACCCATAGGAGGAATGATCTGGGCAACAAGTTTGGAGGTATTGTTGATATATTTACTGACTCCATTTATAAAGTAAAGCGTTATCTATACCAGCCACTTTGATGAATCCTACAATTAAGTGTATGTAGAGTTAATGACTTCTATTTTATGTTACTGAAAAATTGTTCATTACTTTATGCTTTAAAATCTCTATGCAGTTTACTTTTAGATAGCTCACTGTATTCTCTTCTAAAAATCCATGTAAAAGCCCAGATGGGAAAATAAAAAAAAATCCATACATAAAAGGCAATGTTCATAGGTATATCCGCTGTAAACTAAAAAATTACTGGACCGATTTACGCGAGGTTTTTTTAAAAAATGATCGGTATTGTCGTAGGGGTAGCTGTAGCTGTAGTGGTAGGTGTAGGGTAGGGGTAGGGGTAGGGTTAGGGGTAGGGATAAGGGTAGTGGGAGAGGGAGAGGTAGAGGTAGGGTTAGCTGTAGCGGTAGGTGTAGGGGTAGGGGTAACACATCACAACTCCAAAGCCTATCTCCAAACCATTCATAACCCTGGGTAAGGCCGGGTACTTAATAATATCAAAAATCAGTTGTAAACTACAAAATTGGAGAGAATAACAAAAAAAACAAACACTATGTCCCGGGTATTTCAGTATACTCAGGAATGTCATCAGTCAGTCTATCTTGTCAGGGTTTCTAGCATAGAGCAACTTAACGAACGTAAATATCTCTCATCGCGAGTATAAAGAGCAACTGATATATCAGCCCTAAATAATTATAATTGTGTTATTATATTATGTAATATACTTGTATTTTTATTATTGACATTATTAGTATATTATTATTAATTTTGTTCCAAAGGATCAATCCGCTAATAATTGGAAGTTGGAAGGATTGGTTCTGAAATATTTCTACAAATGTTAGTCACCATAGGCAAAAAACAGACAAATAATGAAAAAGTATAAAAACAGAGTTGCAATAGTGATTACACTGATTACAATGAAATTTCAATACAAACCTTTTTTGTGCAATAATTACTTGCAGTAATACTGCATTTATTCCAGCTTTTGGATACGAAAACAGTCGAAAAGAGTGTAATATTGGGTGGTTCGTTTTTTAGTGATTTGCGCTGATTGCGCGATGCATCCCATGAGATAAAGCTACAAAAATACAATATTGAGGGAGATAGTTTTTTAACGTGAATGGAACCGGGTCAGGCTGCAATTGAAGAGATGAAAATATTTTTTAAAATAGAAACATTTTATTATCATGAAACTATTATTACTTAAAAATCTGTTTTTTTGTTTTTGTTTTCTTGTTAAAATTTTACCCTCCATTTTCTTAGGGTGGGCACATCTTTTCAGCCTCTATGGACTGCACGCCACTGGCGCATACTATGCTGTTTTTTCGACGAATGACTTCATATAAATATTTTGTAAGTAGGTATCTACCTGCCATTTTTTTTGATTAATTAAAAAAAAAAAACTTTTACTTCCCGTCAAAAACTGTCATCGAAATAATGACTACTGCTTGAGAGTCCATTCAAGGTTTTCTGGGCATTTCGTTATCTACTCTTTCAATACACGGCAGAAATCCGCTATAGGTAATTAGTAATAAGTACCTTATCAGTTCACATTCTTGGCAATTTATAGATAGGTATCTACAATAAATCAATTTATTACAGCAGTAATGAAACAAAGAAAACTGGTGACACATTCATTACAAATTTTTAGAAAGCGATAATTACGCCACAAAGTCAAAATATTCTATGTATTTATGGTGCATCTACTTTTTATTTCTGGAATGATAGCGCGAGATTTTTTTAATATCCCCTTATAATTTATAATTGCATTGTTTCTTCATCCGATGGGGTAAACTATGAAAAAAAAACTAAGTGTATGATATAAATTTAAATGATTGTCATATTACGAAGTATCAAACCACAGTCTGACATTTAAAAGTAGACACAAATTGAGGGCGGTGCGATCGTTTAAAAGGTTTTAAATGACAACACCAATATGGCTCCTGGGAAAATTAAAATAAGTTTTAAAAAGCACCATGTTCACAAGGAAGATTTCTTACTTTAACAAAAAGATCTTCAGAAAGTCTTCTGTACTTTCCGACAGGAGATGATTCTATACCATATACGAGATAAACTCGTATTCTGAGATAAACTTATATTTAAACGTTTTTTATTATTTAACGCTTTGCAAGGAAGATAATTTGCAGGCTATTTTTTGTAATTCTGAAATGTATGTTTCAAAATACCAATTTATTATATGTTACAATAAAAATAAAATAAAATCTTATTCAGATATCAACATTATAAATTAAAAAGTTAATATAATCGAGACATGTTGTTTTGAATTGTTTCTTTAAAAAGAAAAGTGAAATTGGAATGTGAAAAAATTGAATGTGTTGAACAAATTTCAAATTGAATAGCTTGGTGGTGCTAGCGTAATGAGAAAAATTAGTTCCATTTTATTAAATGTCTACATTTTATTGTCAAGCTATGCTGACAAACAAATATTTTTTATCAAATGATTCAGGTACCTACCCGTAATATTAGTCTATAAATAATATAATAAAGACAGGAGCTTATTCCTTTCTTTAAAAATGAAAAAAAAGTAATTATTTTGTGCAACCTCGTTTTTTTTATTTTTTTATTACGAGAATATAGTTTTACTATCAGACTTTTAACATCCCTTTTCCTCATTTTTTAATAGGGCGTTTATCATACTTCTTGATGTTAAGTTGTATTTCAACGCTCCACAGGCAGGGCCGTCTTAAGCTGTGCAGGGGCCCATGGGCACACTGACTTTGGGGACACTGAAATTGGAGTGTACAAATGCGTCGTATTCCCATCCAAGCGTCGCGAGTTCAATTTTCTGCTAGCTACGTCCACTATCAATACACAAGCAACGTTTTCAGCTTATAACGACGGAAGTAGAGGAAAAAACATCAGATTATTCGTGACCCGAGAATGTTTGTCTTCCTTAAAGCGAAGACCCTAAGGAAAAGCGGCGCTGACAAACTTTTTCACATTTTGCGAACTCGATATACCGTCGTTTTATCACCTTGAAATGTACATGTCAAAAAACCGATAATTTTGGTCGGCTGGCGACTGCTTCAAAACATTAAGACAGGTTAAAGTATGTAGAGCACCCTGTATGTTGGGACCTGTGCCCGCAATGTATACCATTTTGGTACGTAGCCGGGGGCCCCTCCGAGATGGGGCTTTAGGAAAATATCACATATTATTTCCGAGTTTTAGGAAAAGTTGAAATATTTCTTTCAGAGTCCTGTGACCTCAATGTGTACCATTTTCACAGTATCCCCAAAGATGGCATATGCCATAGAGAACTCAGGGCACATCTAGGCCTCCTTTGTGGCGTTAATGTTGAATTAGGTCCGGCCCTCTCGGCCCTAGGCGGAATTCCGGCCTTGGTTCCGGGGCTCCTAGGCTCGTGCCCCGCGTACCCTTAGGGTAAAGACGGAACTGTCCACAGGTCATGATTTCAATGATGTTTCGAGCTGAAAGTTGCTACGAAGATATTGGTATCCCAGATCGAAAAATGTATGGAAAATTCATGATGCCAGAGCCCACCGTATGCGAGATACATCGGCATTTGTAATAACCAAAGTTTATTGTAACGAATCGGACGAAATTAACAGAACTGTTTTGTAACGAGTGTGTTATCAGAGATCAACAAATTTAACACGGATTATCCATATAAATAGACATAAATGATACGAACATACGAAATTCCGCCATATAATAATTCTGAAACAGTCATTCATGAAACATTTATTGAATTATATTATATATCTGGATTAACGGTTTATCTATCAAAAGCAATAAAACGGTGATAAAAAATAGTTTCGGCAGTTGGTAATAGGTATACGAGTATTAACGATGAAGTTTAAGGAACGAGCGAAATTTATAAGTGGCGGTTCGTGGTCTTTTTAACCGGGGGTTCAATCAGAAATTCAAGAGAATAGAAAGAACTATAGAAAGTTTAGCCGGCCGGAGAAGTTATAGATAGGGTTTGACGAGCGTCACCGTCTGGGTGACACAAGACGAAATTCTGTGGTCACGTGTCTTCAAACATCCAACTAGTCGACCCCTTGGAATAACAAGGTTCCATCTGACACGGAAATGTTATGCGATAATGAGCTTTAGCGCTGCTCTCTTTAGAGCAAATTACTGCGTGAGATTGCTGTGTCAGCACTACGACCCCTTGTTATTCCAAGGGGTCGTAGTGCTGGGAACAAACTTCGACATGGTTCGGTCTAGGTTATTTAATTTCATCGTCAGGGGGATTGTGTCGTTTTGTGTTTTTTTGTATGAAGATTTGCTTGGGATCGTGAGCCCATATGTGCCGAGTCGATTCCGTGCAGCGCCCACAGGAATATCGCGTTGCTCTTCGACCGTAGTATTTGGTCGCGTGGATTTTTAACGCGGAATTTTAACGCCGCGTTGTTTATAATGGGTATATTATAATGCAAGTTAGTTTATTTTCTCATATTTTTAACGGGCGTTAAAGTACACAATTGCTATTTAGAGAAAACAGCCACTGGTATTTTTTCAATTTATGAATTGATTATGGCTGTTATGATAATAACAGTTTTTAATTAAAATGCGGAAATGCCCAAAGCCTCCTTAATATTTCGGATAAAGCTTTGATAGGTATAATATTTTGACAAAATAACAAATTGAATGCTTCAACTTTATTGGATTTTATCCAGGTGCTTGTCACCTTTCCTTCTTGTATCCTCTCATTTAGGATATATATATATATATATATATATATATTTTAATTATTATTATATAACCTTAAATAATAATAACCCTTTCATTTCTTATTATTTTAAATCACTCCACACAGGAGGCCCCGAGGAATATCATTTCCACCAGGGCCTATGTCATCTTTGACGATGTTGTGTGAAGGGTCTTTTTAAGGAAAGAAAGGACGGGAAGTTCTAAGAAGGAAAAAGGTATGAGGGGTACAGCAATTTGGAGGTCAGTGTGTCTAGAAGTGACAGATATATAATCCAGCCCTCGTGCTGCAAGGCGATGGGTCGAGAGAGTCCGGCTGGAGAGGTCAAGGGGTCTCCCTCAACCGGGCTCATCCCTCAACGCAGTTGGTCGGCAGACACTTCCCACACCAAGACCTGGACAAACTTTACCCCATGAACCCGGGCACCCCTGCTAAGTCATCGAACGTAGCGAACCACTTGGAATGACCTATGGCAGAGGTGTGATTTCTGGGGCGGCGGTACCCATACCCGCCTCTCAAATTGGAATTGGATGTTGGCTTTTGGTTATCATAAGGTTACCTTTCAAACTTTAGACCAAAACAAGTCGGCATAACTGCACTTGTACCAATCACCATCTAAGTTTTGATTCTTTATGTGAATACCGGACAAGAGTCCCAACTGCTCCCGACTATAGCACCACTAATTGGGGTATGTTGTGAGGTTGAAGGGGAGATGTGAAGAGGAAGGTAGGAAAGTACCTGGCTATTCTATTCAGACCTGGTCACCAAACACGGCTAGAGTTTGATTATTTGATTCAGAATGGTGGTTTTTAACCGAGGCGATACTGAGATTGAATAGCCATAAAATGGAACGCAGCTTACTTAACGTCGAAAACGCCGCAAATTTTAAGACATTTTTCGATATAGTAAAAAAAGGCTCTGAATAAAATACCAAAAAGATCAAAAAACATCACTGTTGAAATTTGCTAAATATAACGCGAATTTTTCAGGTCAGATGGATTATGTATGAGTCCTTTACGCAACACTTTTTGTTGTACACATTCCATGCAGGTCGTCTTTCCACATGGTTTCCGTATGAAAAATAGGACAGGCTCTATTTTGTCAGTTTGACACCATTTTTCGCCCAGTTTGACGCGCATTATTCTACAGCTGTCATTGTTTTACATAACTGTTATTTTAGGTATTATGTGGAAATGTTGCGTGTTTATTTCTGAAAATATTATAGGTAGACTAGACTGTGTTTATTACGGTGACTGGATAAATCCACGCACGTATGAAAAGGCACACTTTTTAAAGGTGATATACGAAGAAAAAAAAAAAAAAAACTAGCCCGAAAACCTAAACACATATTTATTTTTATTTAAAAGAAATAAATTATTAATTAGGTTAGGTGATATTAGGTTTTCGGGCTAGTTTTTTGTTTGTTTTTTTTTAATACTTTAAATGACTTTATATCACTTTTAAAAAGTGTGGAGTTTCACACGTGTGTTGATTTATCCGGGAACTGTTTGTTACATGGTGAACGCGTGTTTTTGTTTGGTATTGATTATGTCGTGTTTATTTTTATTATTATTTATGACATTTTGTGACGGATCTTCCATATGATCTACGGTTATGTCAAAGGTGTTGCTATTTTTTGACATTGAGTACCTTCCCAAAATATTATTTTTTCTTTAATGTCAACTATATTTGTATAAAATCGTGGATATGAAAATAATGCACAGAATTTCCATGCCGGTCCCGATATGGCTTCCATATGGGGATCGGTATGGAAATAAGTGTCGTGTAAAGTTCCCATTTGTTGTTGGCTCGTTATAGAGCGCATCTCGTTAGGTGGTTTGTGTAATTTCTTCAAACGATTAGTTTTCACTTTGTGGCGTCATTATTAGTAAATGAATTAAATAATGTACATCTGTTTAATTATTATTATGTAACCGAGTAGTACACACTTCCTATTTTTCATTCATTATTTTCATTATTCACCCTTTCATTAATGCATTATAGGAATAACCCGCTTTAATGACATTATATTCCCTTTACACTGTTATATTTTTATATAAGGATGTCTCCCTCTTACACATAATGTTTTTCTATTGTTGTCATCCTCTAATATTTTGTTTTGTCTCTCTTTTACAAAATATCTATTTCATTCTATTGTATTTTGTACCTATATATAACCGATAACTCTGTATTAGAATTTAGTTATTATATTTACCCTGATGAAGCTTGAGTTAAGCGAAACCGGTTGGTGAAAATAAAATATATTCGTGGTTTATAACAACGTGTTTCATTTACTTAATAAATTTACTCTGTATTGACCACTTCAAAAGAAAGACAATTTTGATGAAGAAAGCATCGCTTTCGAAACATGCAGATATCTTTATATTAATAAAGTGGTGAATACAAAGTATATAATTTAATTAATTTATTTAGTTTGCAAGTTGTTTTGTTGCGGGCTTTGGATATGCAGTGACTTCTGACGATGATGGATATATTTAGAGAAGGATGGGGCATTATTGTTATTCTGTGTTCTCTATCGGTCTACAATATAGGTAACACAAGATTAACGTTATCACCCGTGGTATTACGATAGTAAAACCTAAAAAAAATTATACGGATTCAACATATTCGCATGGCTGAGTTCATAATATCGTATATCTAGGTTTATTACAGCATTCTGACATTCCGTCATATCATTCAGAACATGTTGTCGTGAGAATTATAAAAACTCAGATACAATTTTTGGAGGTATGGGAAAAAAATTATGACTCATCAAAGAAATACCGGTTTTGTAATTTGAAAAAATATAGGGAGCGGCCTAAATCAACTTTTTTTGCAGACAAAAGTAACGAGTGACTACAAAAAAATAGTATCTACTTAAAGTAATATTATAATGTTAACTATATATATAACGATCAGTGGCGTGCACTGCTCTGTGACCAAAGGTAGGATGTGTGAAGTTGTTTAAGTTCGGGTATGAATTATGTATCGAGTATTTGAAATTAGTAAATTTATTATCATCTTCCGCTGATTGTTGTGGCCAACTGAATAAATAAGGGTATATGTTCCTACCAAATTCATGGAAAAAAAATGCATTTTGGTTAGCAATTTGTCGTATTAAAAAAAAATCTGTAATTTATTCTTATGGTTTCTTTTTTCTTAGGGTAGGTACAACTTTTCAATCTTTATGGACTGCACGCCACTGCTAACAATATCTTGTGTACCTACATGAATATGTCAGGTGTACAGTCAGGACAGTTTGGGAAGAAAATTTGATTTTAGAACTTTGTATCGTACACTGTAAATAAGTAATACGTGCACGCAAATCATTTTATAGAGATTTTTGCTTGTGTAGTGGTGCACACTGATAGTAGTTCAAATAGGTTCAAAATAGTTTGGAACATCCGCTCACAGTCCCCTCTTACGCCGCAGAAGTCCTACGCTATAGTAAACCACTACACAAGCAAGAATCTCTTTTAAATGACTTTTGTACAAGTCTGACATTTTATAATAGATAGATAGATTTTTTACAAGGGAAACTTTTATTTAATTAAAATTAAATACATTTTATTTCAATTTACAATACTACACTTCTCTTTTAAGCAATGCTGGTGTAGAGAAGCGGAGTGTACACATTGCGATTACATAAAAAAAGAAAAGTGTTACATGAAAATGGTTTACATGAAAATGTTACAGAGTTGGTGGTTTACGTTATGGAAAAGAGAGAGTGCATAATAATAATAAGAGTTAATTTCTATAGCGCAGTTTTGTGAAGAATTTATTCAATTTATTCTACGAGTATGTTACTATCATCTATTAAGTTTTTCATTTTATTTTGATGTAATTATCTTTTCGTTACTATTTTTTTCACATTTTCTTCTTTCATGTTTTTATATTATTATTTAACCTTTTTATTTTTATTATTATTATTATTTTTTATTTCTTTTTTATATTTATTTTATTGAACTCGTTTCTATTTTAATATTGTATATATTTCATGCGATATGGCAGACTGGGTTTTTGCACTACCTACCCAGTCCTGCTGGATTAAAAACTCAAAAAAATAAATACAAAATAGTGACAAGTTTTGATTTAGTAATTATAATAAACATAACATAATGTACGTAAGTACAATGTGGCATAGGATATTTACCGTATAGCAAAACGGTACAATCTTATAGGGGTATATGTGTGTGTGTGTGTGTGTGTGTGTATTGTTTTTAGTTTGCTTGATTTTTTAAGCTTATTTTGAAGTATTTTTTTAATTGAATTTGAGAGTTCGTTAGTAACGTTTATTTTTCTAACGTCTTCAGGTAGTTTATTGAAATTTTTTATTAATTGATCTGTGTAATGATGCTGTGCAAATGAAGTATTGAATTTATATGGTGAGCATACGAATTTAAATATTGTGCGATTTTCTGTAATGAATTGGTATTTTTGTTTTTATTTTAGTATTTGAAGTATAGAACTTCTTCAAGGAGTTCAGTGAACAATTCAAACACTCGTCTTCCACGACTCTGGACGCAGAAGTCGCGGGTTCAAAGGCAGGCGTGGGCAAACAAAACTTTTTTTTTTCATTAATAGAGGTTTGTCATTTAACACACAAGTTAAAACCCTCGTCCCAGAGTGGAATATACTTCCAGTATCGCTAAAATAATCAATGATTGGTAGGAAAATAAATGCTGTTGAAGAATTTAGCAATACCAGCTGCCATATGAACTAGTTTTCGCGCAAATCAATCATTTTCTATCTATAAACGTCATGCAATATTTGATTTATCATCATAATGACTTTTTATTGGTTGATAGTTGATATATTAATATATCTTATCCCAGAAAATAAAATCGATAGCATGTGTGTGTGTGATACGTTTAATGCAATCTTGTAAAAAGATGCAAAATGGGATGTAATTAGGAAAATCAGTTTCTTCGTAGATTAAGTGAAATATTTGTTTTTGATAGTATCTACATTATTAAACAACCTACTGATAACTTTAAAAACCAGAATGGCACGTAAGCTGAAAAGCTGTGCCTGCCCGAGAAACTAGAACGAAAATAAGTTAAAATAACAGAAAAAAGAAGATTTTTGTTGTTGTTATAAATTTCACAGTTCGAGAGCTTCTGATGCTTCCGACAATCACATTCCTGCTCCATAGGAAAGTTTATGTTCTCAATTATCGCGCAGCAAATTTATATAACGGTTAGTGTTAGCACAGCATCACTTACGACGGGTTCTTTTCCTCCCAAATTGAGTCGGAATAGCTGAATATTCGCGCAATTCATCATTCATTGAACCCCACATAAAAAAAGATATTCGGAGGAAACATCATATGATGAAGTAACATGTTCCACGATAATTATTCGTGTTTTACCATTAAAATGACAAAATGTTTTGATGAAGGAACAGTATTGAATGCCAGTAATGAACGAACAGTTTAGTGAATGAACGGTTTAATGAAATAACAAATAATTTGATGTAAGTTAAATTTGGATGAACGAACATTTTATGAAGAAAGATTATGATGAAGGTATATTTGGAAGAATGAGGGAAAATTAGTATAAAGAAACATTTGGATAACTGGTTATTGCGATGAACGAGCTTTGGACAGCTGGTTATTGCGATGAACGAGCTTTGGACAGCTGGTTATTGTGATGAAGGAGCATTTGGACGAAAGAACATTTGGATGAATAAATATTTGAATGAAAGAAAATTTGGATGAAGGAAAATATGCAGGAAGAGGAACATTAAGATGAAGATAAAAAATGTTCCGAGAGATCAGCGGAACGTTAAATCCTAAAAGTTGGTATGAAGATAGATACATTATTCAAGAAAGTAACAACTAACCCCCTGCCGCACAGCAGCCTGAGGGCGTCCAGGTGACCCTCGAACGCAGCCCACAGCGTGGGGGTCATCCCCGCCTCGTCCCGCCCATTGCAATCCTTCCTGCTGGCTTCCCGCAGCACGTCCAGCAGGCCATCTTTTGCCGCCCTGGAACATAACACAAATATTATTAGATAAATTCTTCTTTGGACCTCATCAAATTTCTCCAGTTTTGCAGATTCTTAGCAGCTCTCACCCCAAATTATAAACTGTATATAATTGATTGGGCGATGCCATTAAAGTCCCCGACGCATTCCATCTACTTGCGCGTCATTTCTTTTCCACTCTTCGTCCATCTTTTTTCTTCCTTCAGAACAAATTCGTCTTCAGGGAAATCTGGCATACGTAAGCCAAATCAAAACTTTATTATAATACTAAAATTACTCCCGCGTTTTAACATTATTTTTTTCGATCTTTTGACCTTATAAACAATACAAAGCGACGTTTTGCTCTTTTCATGGACAGATAAATTATCATTTCAAAGATCCATAGCTTGTGATGGAAATGCCGTTGCTTGCTGGACACCGCTATAGAGTTTTTAGTGGGTCATAAAAAAAGAATTAAGGCTTCATATTTAATAAATTTAAATTGGGAAGATAGGGATATAACGGTGAGTGAAAACACACACAAATAATGCACACCACGATATAAACATGTATTAAATTTGTACGGAATGCTACCTCAAAGTCCATTTTCAAGGATAAAGTGATATTTTCTTTTTTTCCACCAGCATAATAATGGTTAATTCCCATCCACTTTAATTCCTTCCCTTCCAGCCCTTCCCTTACCTCCCTTATCCCTTTCCTACCCAAGACATTAATTTTAAGACATGAAAAGTCACCCTATGTGGAGAACGCTGCAATGTTATTACAGCATATTTATTTTTCTACTAAGGGTTGCTTGATATAAATTGCCACTATGAAATAAATCCGTCCATAAAAATATACATTTAAGTATTATGTATAATAACTATGTATTATCATTTATGAAAAGTAAACAAAAAAGAAGAAAAAAAATGCTTCCTCTTTTTATAAGAATTGAGTGTTCAAAAACGGTAATAAACTTTAAATCCCCTTCGACGAAAAAAAATAATGAAACATTTTTAACGAAAAATTTGACTTTTCACATTTCTGATATAACTGCTCGGTAAAGTCATAATTTGTTTTTGCTATCTCTTGACCGCTGATAAGTGAAATCGCGGGAAAAAAAACTCATGGATAATGAAATATTACTATACGTTTATCCCTTTGTTCTTACCCTACATCCAATAATTAAAACAATAACCTCTCGTGATGTAATTTCAATGCAATATTATGCATGTCATAATCTCACACCGAGTTGGTGCGATCGCGATCATAACAAGTCCAGATAACATTTCTTTGCCTAGACCAATTTATTGCAGCACACAACGCGATAATAGAGTGCGAACATTGCGCTCACTCAGGTGACTCAAAACACGATGATTGACTCATTGTTCGAATAGAAAAATATGACAATTATTATTGTTCTATGTTTAAAACTTGTTTTGATTGTGAATGCGTGCATAAGGTAGATTATAAAACATTTCAAAATCGTATTAAAAAGACTTAAAAACTGGGTTGCTTCATTAATAAATAACCTAATATATCGAAAATAGAATCACTCCAATTTAAAGACATATTACAAAGGAATAAAATAACTTTTATATTCTTGACCGCTACGTCGCGTAATATGGTATTTGGAAATGCACCGACAGCGTAAAAATGGCTTTCAACGCTGAAACAGCTGTCACAATAATAAAATAAAACTATAATACTCGCAGAACTTAATAATAATATTATTAAATTTGAGTTACAAATAAATACGTAGTTAAATTGGTATAGTATAACAGATATTTTAACTTTTTTATTGAAAGATAGTCGGCAAATTTCTTTTTATATTTACATAAAAACAAATTATAAGGCTAATAATATAAGACAATTCAGGATGTTTTTTATAGTCCACCTCGCTAGGGGTTCCTGTGCTGAGGCGGACTAGGGTTATTTTAAAAAGGACTGCTTTAAGCTCCTACGACGTTCTTTGATTTCTTTAAGCCAGGTTTAATTTGGATTTTGAAATTATTTGGACATTCCGATTTTTTATTGCCAGTGGAGATGAATTAAAGAGCTTAGTGGAGAGATATTTATAGCTCATTTGTACAAAAGTAGTTTTAAATTTGGATAAATTCATAATGTCATTCTAGTTAGGTCTTGTGTTGTGAAAAGTTTTTCTTGATTTCTTTGGTTTTTTGATGGTTTGAAATTTACATCGATGCATTTTTAATTTTAATTAAGTATTATCAAAATAGAATCACAAATAAAATATTAATGAAGAGCGAGTCGTCTTTTCACTGGTAAAGGTTCTAGTTGTAATTAAGTCGTACAGCAAAATAATAACAACGGAAGTGTCGCTACAAACGACAAACGCGTGCTACAAACACCGGTAGGGTTAGGCAGTGGCACCTCCCCTTGCAGGTGAGGTAGAGGTACACCGTACAGGTTACCTGGCAAAACTATAATACCGGTAAGGTACAGTTCCTAGCCAGGTAGGTAGGGGAGTCACGCTTCATGTGATAACCACACACGCTGAACTAATACTAACAGGTAATCAGCTACCCGACAAGCGACAGAGAACAGTTATATTCGGTTACCAACAGCTAACATACAAATTAATCAATAAAATAACACATTATTTATAGTTTAGATTAAATTTGATCTCTGCAAATAATTTTTAATTCCCTGTACCTTTACATTAATAATTAAAAATATACATAAAAAAATGGAATGCCATTAGAAAAATCGTGGAATTAAAAGGGAAAATGCTGCGCCTCACTGTTCAATTTGGCAGCCACCTCTGGTCTGGAGCTACAAAATAATTGAAAAAAACCCTCGACTCTGTGCAGAAACGGGTGGTCCGTTTGATAGATTCCCCTATCTTCAAACTTTAGAGCACAGGCGTCAGGTGGGAATGCTGTCCTTGTTCTACCGGTATTTCAATGGATGATGTTCTGAGAAACTAGCGTCATTAATCCCTTCGGCATCGGAGGATAGTCAGGAAACATGCCAAACGCGCGCCCTACATTTGTACACGGTTGACATTTGTCACATGAGAACGGGTCGTTTGTACGACTCGTTATTGAGTTCAACAGCCCGGCTGTGAAATGATTTGCCGGCCTGTGTTTCATCCCTCCTACAAGATGGGTATCATCAAGTTCCATATTCACTCCATCCTCTCCTCAAAAAGACCTTCCACACAGCATCCTTAAAGATTACATAGGCCCTAAGGGAAATTATTTTCCTCAAGAACTCCTCTACGTAGAGTTAAAGTAAAAAAAAATCAGTAGAAATCAAATAATAATCTAGTAATAAACATAATGATGGACAAATTCTGAATTCCTCCAAGAAACTTAAACAAATACAATATTTTATTGTAACACTAATCCATACAGTATTTTTATACGTTTCTTGGAGGAATTCAGCCTTAAATCTATAATAACTATAATAATTTATCCAATTTCATGTTCTGTGTGTACACCCGCCAACAGCATTAAGCGTTAAAAAGGTTTAAAAAAAAAAATTCAATTAAAGCCATTTGTGATCGCGTAGCGTTATATGATAAACATGTTTCGAATGCCCTTAAGCTCCGAATTTGAACGGGGAATAACCGAAGAAAAACAAAGCAGTTCAATAAAACACCGTAACTTTTTTTAGAAACACGCCAATGTTAAATAAATACTTTATTCGAACATTCAATTGAAATTCTTTTAATAAATTCAAATTGAATGAATAATATTAAGTTATCGCAATAACTCATAACAGACAACTGGTGGTAGTAAGTACGTTTTTTAAAGTGTTACTTACCTATATGAAAGTTTACGAGCATGAAATGTTAAGAGGAACGGCTGGGCAGCCTGTTTCATACAAAACTTAATTTTGTAATTGAGGCCAAAATACTCCCCTAAAGCTAATGTTCTTTTGGTTCATCAAAAAGTATAGTAAATATCTAGTACGGATTATAAGTAATTTAGTTATTTTTGTTTTACATTTTGAAATATAGGCCATTAAAGGAATTATTTTTAGCGAAAAAAAGTTTTACCCCGTCTACTTTGAAAACATAATGAAATATAAAATAAAATTAAAAAATATATATACTAAAATAAGCGTTATGGTGGACTTTAAATTAAATTAAAAACGACCAATTTACGTTGGAACACATATTTGCCGTATATAATTTAAAATATCGATCCGATAAAAGTATTTTTTTTTAAATGTTTTGTTTTATATTTTTATTTACGTAATCATATCTACATAGCGAATATGATAATTTAAAAAAAAACATTAAATCCGCAAATAATTTTCTATTTCTCATACGTCCTAGATATTTACTAAACATTAATTAAAAAAACAATATATCATTCAGTCTGGATGGGTATTTTGGCCTCAAATCCAAAATTAAGTTATGTATGAAACATGCAGCGCAGAAGTTACTCTTAACGCTTTTCATTGAAAAAAAAATCACTGGCATGAAAAGATTATCACTTCGTTATACATTAATTCATACAAAAAACAAACAAAAAAATACACCATAAATCTGTAAAATTCTTAAGAGTTTGTTTTCGCTACCTAGATAAAACACACTTGAAAACAACTCGTAATACGTGATAGATATTGTACGAGATATTCCATTTCCTGCGCATATCACATAGATAGAGTGCAGTATGAGATATAAATCAGTGTGATCATTTCACATATCTGTTGTTAAAAGGTAGATCAGATGGGAAAATAACGTCAACGCTGAAGTAATAATAATAAGAGTTAATTTCTATAGCGCAGTTTTGTGAAGGTTCACCTCAAGTGCGCTTTATACTAACTAACCTAACCTAATATAATAGAATACATAGTATATCTGTTATTTTATTATATATATATACAAATTAAAAGTATGACATAAAATATTCATGAGCAGGTATTATAATATAACAATTTAGAAACTAAGGGTGTAAATAATCAAATATCACGTAGCTACAAATAACAACAGAGCAAGAGAAAACTATATGACATTATACGAGTATACATGGTCTCTCACTGGATACTAAGGGAATTAAAACACTAGGGGAGAAAACCGCAACTAAATAAGCTATGGAGGATTAACAGAAAAAATGTCTTGAAATTCCGTTTCCACGCACATGAATCTATGCCTTATATCGGATAAGACTTTTTGAATAATTATGTTATTAATACCCGTTTGAACTCTGCTAAATTCTGGATATTCCCGGCGTTGCCCGAGGTTATGAATGGTTTGGATTAAAGTACATATTGAGGTTGTGATGTGTTACCTCTACCTCTACCCCCACCCCTTCCCCCGCCAGTGAATGTGCGTGGGTATTGTTTTTAGTTTGCTTGATTAAGTTTGCATTTGTTAGTATCTTTAATTTTTCTGATGTTTTCAGGTAGTTTATTGAAAAAAAATATTCCTTGATGTGTGTAATGGTGTTGTGCAAATGGGGTATTGATTTTAAATAGTGAGAAAACGAATTTAAATCTTGTGCGATTTTCCACGACATCTATCTTCATTCGGAAATTACGAATGAAAACTTTCAATTAATTTGATTCGTTTCGAAGATATTTTTAATTCGCTTAGATTTTAATTGGTAAAAGCCTATAAAATGCAAATCAGTCGGAATTATTAAAACGTGGATATTCCGAACAGCGCTGTTGCTAATTGATCATAAAACCACGAAGAACGAAAGTAAATTTATTATAATCACTCTTTATTTCGTTTTTGAATAATGTATGTTAGATTTTCGAATTTAAGTAATTTACGTAAGTCCACTTTTTCACAAATTGAGATTTTAATGCCACGTTTTAGCATTTTTTCAAATACATATTAGGTACTACAAAAATCTGAATGATAATAATTGTAAGTCAGCAAAAAATACTATCAAATAAAAAAAATAACAAAATGAAAATAAATTTATACATGTGCGATAATTAATGCATATGAATGAAAATAATAGCAAGTTTAAAAATCGTGTATCAAGCAAAAAAAATGAAAATAAACAAAAATGAAAAAAAAAAAATTTATAAATCAGAAACTGAAAAAAAATGTTATTTGCTTGAAAAAATATTTATGTTAGGGTAGAACAGCTTCACGTTTTAGACTTATTTGAGATTCATAACTTTGACTTTCGATTGAATCATCGAATTATTCATACTTTAAATTTAAAAAAAAAAACAGTTTAAAATTGTACTATCATCACTTTGTCTTTTATTTTTTGGAATACTTTATTATTTACGTAAAGGAGTTCGAAGCTGCATCTCAAACTAGTTTAAATATAAATACTTTATGTGTTTTTGTTTTTGTTTTTGTGTAAAGTTGCCAAAATGGACTTAGGTAATTTACGAATTAATGTGAAGATATTATAGCTAATAGCACACCTACAACACACCTACCAGTGGCATGCATTGCTCTATGACCAAAGGCAGGCTCTGTGTAGTTTTTCAAATTCGGGTAAGAATTGTGTACTGCATATTTGAAAAGGCCAGCGTACAAGTTCCATACCAAATTCATGTAAATAAAGATTTTGTTCAGGAATTAGTCGAATTTTAAAAATTTATTTATCAATTTCTATTTATTGTTCGATTTTCTTAGGGTAGGCACAGCTTTTCAGCCTTTATGGACTGCACGCCACTGACACCTACCCATTGATTATTAAAGAAAGAAGAATTATTAAAATGAACATCAACTGATTTATCGGTCTCCAAATTGCTTTTAACGATTTAATTAATCTCTACCCTAAATAGTTTGTGGAAAAATAAAAATTATAAATAAGTACCAGAACGCGGTGTCAAATTGAATATACAGAACGTAATTAAAAAAAAAAATTAGCACTAATTTATTTGTAAATGATACAGGAATCTTGTTAAGGCACTAAAAATATTGGGTTAGGTTAGGTTGAGTTAGGTTAGGTTAGGTCAGAGATGGTAGAAAATGATTTCTGTTTGCAAGTTATTAGATAATCCAGATTACTTATAAATTGGCGACCAGCAATTATTTCTGATGGAAAAAATCTCATACTTGGTTTAATCTATTATTCACACGAACATTTTCAGATAGACTTATGACGCATATTATTATTTTTGCTGGCCAAAATGTTGGTGTACAATTTTTTATGATGTTCAGTTAAATAGTCAATTATTATAGATAGGTACTATTTAGTGGGTAGCAATAAAATAATATAAAATATAAAAATACAGTTTTCTCGAGGGCAAAACTATTTTTTCTTATTTATTTTAATTAGGCCGAGGATTCATTATTCGCCTCTGACCATTAATAAAATAATGCTAATTAGAATCTACTTAAATACAAATGGCAGACTTTCTGTCTAAAATGTCTAATTAAAAGTAGGCGTAAAACTCTAGTAAATTATCATGAAACTGTAGAAAAAATACCGAATACATTACCCGGATTAAATAGTTTGTGTGAAGAAAAGAATTATTGCAGAATCTAATTAGGTTTATCAGTATTAATTCGTATCGCCGATAAGAAAACAAAGATATGAAAGCATATTTTCAAAAGATAAAATATGAGGTTCTTCACTTTTGCACAATGACTTCACAAATGGATTCGACCCACAAATTTGATTTGAAGTTATGCTTTTTATTTATATTTCAACTGGATTTTTGACAGGTTGTATACAACAAACAACATACACAAATAATAATAGTAGTAGTTTGTTGAACTTACTTGTGGAATCTATCGGTTGTCATTTTTAAGCGTTTTTATAACACGATCACTTAGAAAACACTTCAAAAGTATATCAACATTCTGATATCACAGTCAGTCATCGAACCACACTAAAAACTCACTGAAATGTAGAATATCGTAATGAAAATAAGAAACGCCACTCGATTGACAGAAGTAATTACTACACAGTTTGTTTAGCAACTTTTCCAATTGTTTTGTTGTCACGACAATTATTATTATCGGCTAAGTTTGACGGAGTGTAATGTGGAACACGCAAATAACTGTTACACCTGCTTGAGCAGAACTCAGGTGAGCGCGTTCCCCCCTATGTACTTTCCTAATGATAGCGGACGAATATAAAAAGTGCGATAAAGAATGCGTATGCGACCATCTCGTTTTGAAAACCGTTGTTCCGTAGAAAATTACACGCTCACGCCATCTTGCGTGGACAAACGGCAATAAAGAGCAAGTTATTTTATTTATTCTTGGTTATTGCCATCTATGGTCCGGTATACGAATTTTTTTAAAGATTTTTTCATAAACAAACGTGTGTAAGTTACCGTCATCTTTAAACAAGTAGCGACTAATAATCTTGATTCTTGAATCGAATCATTAATGTCATGCGAAACTCTTCTCTAACATTTTTCTCATATTTCTCTCATAGAGTCAGACAACATTCCCGGGTTACGAATAACCTGATAATGACAGTATTATAAAAAACTCTTACTATTTGCACGGTTTCATTTCATAATTCCATATTCCGTTGTGAAAAAGGAAAATTAAAGCTTTGGGAATTCGAAACATGTTTATAACGCTACGCGCTCACAGATGGCGTTAAATAATTTTTTTTTTGAGAAAAAGATTTATACCAGATTTATGCTATTAAATATTGAGGTGAATTGTTTGTTGGCTGGTATATATACGGAAAAGGAATAAATTTTCATTGTAGGTTTAAAGCTGAATTTTCCAAGAATCTTATAAGAGTACATTATGTACTTTTATAAGTACACATATAGAATTTTTATGAGTTTCTTGAAGGAATTCAGCTTTAAAAACACAATAACAAATTATTCAATTTCATATTCCGTATGTACAACAAACAATTTAGATTAATATTTAAAACCAGTACGTGCTAACAATGTTTTTTCTAAAATATCTAAGTTGTAAGCGCGTAGCGTTATAATCATTTTTCGAATGCCCTTAAATGAAGATGAAAAAACAAATTAAAAGCTTTTTATAAAGAAGAGGAATTGAGCATCATTAACAAAAGTTCATGTGAGTTGAAATTAAAAATAAGATTTATTGCTGTAAAAAACAATTTCCAGAAATTAAAATTACCTAGTAGGTACCTATAATATGTTTCCTAGTAATGTTTTATTTATACACGTATTTACCGGGTGACACATGTAGTGTATAAGTGTGTGTGCATGTGTGAATGTGTTTGTAGGTGTGAGAAGTGGTGATCTTCATATTATGGAAGTGAGGCCATATGTATGCGCATTGAGGATTTTATGTAATTGTCAAGATGCTCCTTTTACTCAGTTTTTCCTCAGCACAATGAACCCCAAGTGAGAAGGACTATGAAAACTATGGATTATGAATCTTTTAAAATATTTATAATCGATTATTATTACGTTAAATACTAATTAAGTTAGAGTGAAAGATCTTTAGCAGGTTTAATTTTTAAGGAGACACAGTTTTATTATATAGTTAGCGATTTGGTAAGTACCTACTCACTTATTTATTCTAATCAGGCAAAAATATGATGCAATTTACATTACCAACAAGATTAACAGAGTAAAAGCCAAATTATGTAAGTCAATAACATATTGACGTAACAGATTTATCGTGAATCATCTCTATACTAACTCAGTTTATCTGACATTCTGACAACCGTGGTTAGGTATTATTTACAAAGATTGGAGGGGTACCTACCTACATACAAAAATGCAGTATTTTAGGAGGTATTCCCGGCGTTAATCTATGGAATATGTTAACTATTTGATAATATCGCATAATCATTGAAAGAAAAAAAAACGAGTTCAATTTGTACACACTCTCTTAATTTGTGTTAATATAATTTAAAAAAATCATAACGTTAAATGAAAAAGGGTTGCTTATCAATCAACTTTGAATAGTAGTATAATCTAGCTAGGAATTCCCGGGATGTGTGAGGACAAATTAAATCATTGAAGAAAATAATATTAACATAACCGAAATGAAAGATGAAACCGGACAAAAGGACAGAAACTAAAAAGATTTCAGTCGCATCTGGGACTCTGCCTATCCGGGGCAACGCTCAACCGACTTAGCTAATGAGACCAGTTCAATTTGTGTCATCTTCATCGATATCATATCTCAAATTCAAGATTTGTGAATATTATTTTCCATTTTTAATCTCATGTTATTGGTAGTTATTTTTATGACGCTTACAAAGTTCTACCAATTGCAAACTTAAACAGTGTCTCGGATTAATTAATTAATTAATTATTTTTATTGAGATTTAAAAACCTCATTGTAATATTTAATCATTGAAGAAAATAATATTAACATAACCTAAATGAAAGATTAATCCGGACAAATACCGACTATTGATTTTTCTAAACTTTTCGCAGTTAATTGCATTCGAAACATGATTATAATGCCACGCGGTCACAGATGGCGTTCATTGAAATATTTTAGAAAAAAAAACACTCTTAGCACGTACTGCTTTTAAATGTTGAGATGAATTGTTTGTTGGCGGGTGTACATATGGAATATGAAACGGAATAAATTGTTATTGTAGGTTTAAAGCTGAATTCCTTTAAGAAACTTATAAAAATACTGTACATGTTAGTGTTACAATAAAATATTGTGGTGTCCCTAGTGTTGTTTTTTTGGTATGCGAATACGTTTCTGTATTTTGTAAAACGGTAACCACTTAAAAAACCAATCACGTAACGCAAGAATAAAGCGCTGGAGCCGTTTTTTTTTTTTTTTTATCTATTTTCAGATTCTAATTATATAATGTCGAATTTTATCGCTCTGAAATACAAAACAAAAACATTTAAAAAAATAACGTTTTATAATTTTGGAAGGCTGATTCAAAATAATGAAGACAAACAAAAAAATCAAACCGTTAAATATTCGCACCCGGAAATTCGAATGATTGATAAAAATAGTAAACAAATAAATATCAAAATTCACTTCTGTCATTTATATGCTTTCAGAAATTACATTTGGTCGCGCGGCTTTAATAATATTAGACATAGCTCGTACAATGAATGTGCCAGGTCAAAGGTCAACGAATTTTGCTAGGCTTAAGGTCAAACCAAGAAATGTTGTTGATTTTTACAGAAATAGCGTAAACTGTTTGATATTTTATTTAGCCAATTGAGCCGTACAAAAAAAAACCAAGCGGTCCGCCGGTTGTTCATCACTGTTATAGAAGGACAATAGACTTACGTTTATTGTGGTGAAAAAAAAATATTCTCGACGTATCTGAGGAACGGCTGCGCTGCCTATTTCATACATAACTTAAATTTGGATTTGAGGCCAAAATACCCATCCAAACTGAATGATGTATTTTTTAAAATTAAAGGTTTAGTAAATATCCAGTACGGATGAGAAGTATTTTATTTATTTTTGTTTTAAATTATGAAGTAAAGGCTATGAAAAAATTCATAATTTCAGAGGCAACTTAGAAAATTATTTGCGTGTTTATTGTGTTTTTTTGTAAATATAATTACGTAAATAAAAATATAAAAAACATTAGAAAAAAACCCTAATCGGCAAATTTGTGTCCCAGCGTAAATTGGTCGTTATTAATTAAATTATTTTTTTAATTTTATATTTCATTATATTTTCAAAGTAGACGGGGTAAAACTTTTTTTTTATATCGCCGTTAGCCCCCAAATAATTGTTAAAGGTGCCTCTAAAATCGCGACAAATCAATTCCTTTAATGGCCTATATTTCATAATGTAAAACAAAAATAATTAAATTACTTCTAATCCGTACTAGATATTTACTATACTTTTTAATAAAAAAAAATCATTAGCTTTAGGTGAGTATTTTGGCCTCAAATCCAAAATTAATTTATGTATGAAACAGGCAGCGCAGCCGTTCCTCTTAAGTGGGTATATAAAATCCAGGCACTTAGGAATCAGAAGCTAACATCCTTAGAAAAGAATTACCACGTTGATTCGAACACAAAGTCGTAAATATTTATAATACTGTTGAAATTTCAACATTTCCATTCTTTTAGTTTTGAATCCGCCCCTGGAAGCTCAAGTTTATAAGGACTTCCATTTAAAATTGAGCCCATTTAATAATAGAGTGTTTAACAAAGTTTGTAAAACATCTCACGAGCCGCGTTTGCATTTAGTAAACTCCTTCGCCAGTGGTGTAGCCCGCTTGCAGGGGTGGGTGGCTACTGGCTACACCCCCTTCCCAACAGGGGTGGCTTCTGTTCTCCTGTATCTTCACATCGCAAGAAAGGGATGCTAATATTTAATTATAAAGCATGTTTTGCTGGTTTATCAATATCATTTTAAATAACGATTTTATGTAACCATCAAAATGGTACTGCGACACTGTCTACTGATTTCATCGAAAGTATAATTTGTAATATTCTGCTTAAATTATAATCTACTGGTTTTATCACTCGGTTTTGCACGTGATTTGAATTACGCGTTTCCATAAGAATTTACACTGAAAAACGCCTCAAAAAATATTTGGCTCTCAGCATATTTTAAATATGAATTCTTTCAAAATGTTTTTAAAACAAGAGAATGATAACAATTGAAAAATGGTAAAAAAATAACATTATTTTTCACAGTTAAATTGATATTTCACAGCTCTGACGCTAATGATGGAAGTGATGAAAAGAGTTGCATTGTCATTGAAATTCCGAACATTAAGTAAATAAGTTCTGCAAAATTCATAACGTCGAAAGGTTCTTGTCGATTCACGGAAATGGATTGAATTATTATTACAGATTTAAAGCTCAAGTACTCCAAGAAACAAAAAAAAAATTATAAAACTAACATATACATTATTTTTATAAGTTTATTGAAGGACTTAGCTTTAAATCTACAATAAAAAAATATTCCATTTCACATTCCGTGTGTTTATATATTCCCGCCAACAAACAATTCATTTCAATATTTTTCAATAGTGTTTCTTGCAAAATATTTGAATTATCGCCACCTGTGAGCGGGTATCTCGTTTCGTTTTACCTAAATATGGTTGTCGCTTTTTTAATCTTGCCGAAATATTGATGTTGCCATTACGTAAAATAACTCTGGTGGTCATCAACTATACTTATCGGTACATTTACCATTATATGTTTTAGAATGAGATGACTGTGTTGGTACACATTAAGTCAAAAAAAAATGTTAGAAGTACTACATATGAAACACAATAACAATTTCTACAAACAAAAATGTTGTAAATAAATAATTGATGAGATAAAATTAGTGCAGTTAACCCTTTCATATCCATAAGTAGAATGGGTGTTTTTGCCCCCAGATCGGGCAACAACTGTTGCCAAGTCGAGGCGCTATCTGGACCGCAGTTGGGAGGCTGCCAGCGGGTTACATCTGCTTCATCTGGAGATCAGGGATCCCAAAAGTTTAGGGATTTCTGGTTCGCAAATAAATTCGGCAGTATCTTGCAGGCAATATGGAAAGATAGCGGCCAAAATATATAAGAATTAATTGAAAATGATATTAACTGTTCACAGTAACTATTGTAATGACGGAGATAATGTCGTATTAGCTCAATTGGTTAGAGCGCTGGTCCCGGATGGACTGAGAGGTCCTGGGTTCGTGTCCTAGATGCTATGCTTTATTTCTATGTCCTTTCTGTTTTTTAATGTGAGTACCGCACAAGAAACTCAATTGCTTCCAATAGTCTGGAACCACTGAGACTATGGCATCCCTAATTGGGGTATGTTGTGAGGCTAAAGGTAGGGAGGAGGGGAAGGACACGGGAAAGAGGAAGGTGAGGAAGTACCTGGCTATTGAGATCTGGTCACTAAACACAGCTAAAGCGATTTCAAGCAATGTTTCGATTCTGAATGGTAGTCTTTCACCAGGGCGATATTGAAAGTATCTGCCATTCATATTTCATTTGAGATTTGTCAATATTATCTCCAATGATTAAAAAATTATTACAATAATAATTGAATCATAAATAACCTAATGTAATCGAAGATTCACAAATTCCTAGAGGGGTTACTTTATTTTACTACGAACGTAAATTCGGAAAATACATGGTTATTTATAAATTATAAAAAATAACATAAATAGGTATAGCTTGGAAATAAAATGCAAACATTTAATAAAGTGGAACTTTTACAAAGCTATTCAATTTGTCTTTGAAATATGTTCTACACATTAAAATTTTATCACATTCGAATTTGACAGTTCGTTTTAAAGAAAATCCAAAACAACATACTTAACTCGATTATGTTAACTTTTTTTTAAAATTTAGAATTATTTTTAATTAGATTTTGTTTTATTTTGATTTATCACCTAATAAATGGGTATTTTGCAGTGGAGTGCAGTCCATAAATGCTGAAAAGCCCTGCCTACCCTATGAAAAATTAGAGAAAATTTATTAATTTTTTTTCAAGATAATTTTCCCATCAATTTGGTAATAAACTTGTACGTTAATTTATTCAGTTGGTCGTAACAATCAGAGGGAGATGATATTAAAATGGGAATTTTCAAATCGACTCTTCCAAAGATGACTAAATCGTAAAATTAAGTTTTCGACTTACTTCCATTCTGGGAGTCATAAATTAGTGCCATGTTGTGCAAAATACTAAGTAAGTTACCAAATGCATTCTAAATTAATATACTTATATGAATATTTATTTATTGTTTCTTTACATTGTATCTTTTTGAACGTTAGAATTTTTAACCTCACTAAGACAAGCCTGTGTTGAGGTTAATAATTTTACAAAATAAAAAAAAATAGTACAGAGATTATATATTAAGAGAACAATTACATTAACGTTTCTACAAATTGGGTACCAACATGGTACCTATTAATCTAATTCTAGCCAATTCATTACAGCATAATGTAGAAAACATGTAGGGTAGTGGTGGGCGAAGCGGCTCGGTTTAGTGAGCCGGATCACTAAATCAGCTCTTTGTGGTGTACCGGTTCGGTGATCCGGCTCAATTGAACGACGGTTCCCTTCCCCCCGCACCATGCCCTCTCCCTTGCTCCCTTGGCCCTCCTAAACACGTCCTTAAGACGCACTTATACAATACTTTTTTCGTCCAATTTTCATGTGGATTGTTCTTACAGAGAGCTGATTTAGTGATCCGGATCACTAAACCGAGCCGCTTCACTCACCACTAATGTAGGGTGACCATGATATACTCGTACATTGAAATTTAATTGCAAGAAAAAATATAATAAAACTATTATTTTAAAAGAAGAGAAGGAAGAAAGAGAAAACAATACATTACAAAAGGAAAAGGATGAAAAAATATTCATACAAAGAAAAATTATGCCACAATTTAAAAGGACACAGATGAAATAATAAGTTGGAAATCCTCGGATAATATGTTGATATTACTTTCTGTGTCTTTTTATTCGTGTTTCATTGAGATTTCTTAATATTATCTTCTTCAATGAGGTTTATAAGCGTCAATAAGTTATTCCAAAAAATTGAATTCAATTAAAAAAAAAAAACTCAACTAAGCATATGAAGAACATTTTAAACATTAAAATGGCTCTCCTACAAAATTATGTAATGTGAGTTAATACCTTCTTTGCAGTCGAAATATTTAATGCACAACTCATCCCCGAACTTGAAAACTACACATGGCCTACTGCACGCCACTGGCATTTTGATACATACATTTCGGAAATACAAAAAAAAATCGCCTTTCCATCTTCCTTCTTCCTTCCATCTTCCTTGCAAAGCATTAAATAATAAAAAAAGTTTAAATATAAAATTGTCTTAGAATATGATGTAGAATCATCTCCTTTCAGAATGTATCAGTAATATCTGAAGATCATTTGGTTAAAGTAAAAAAATATGCAACTGGACCAACATTTTTAACATTTATTTAATTTTTGAAATGAACCATCTTGGTGGTTACATTTAAAACCTTTTAAACGATCGCAGTGCCCGCAATTTTTTCTACTTTTAAATGTCAGACTGTCCTGATTGCATTATGATATTTCCATCAGAGCTGAAACGAAGATACACAAATTATTACGAAAGGTGTACGCACTTTTTTACAGAGATAAAACTATGGCTATCGTAAAAGACAAAATACAGTTGAAAAATTAAAAAAAAATAAAGATACTAATTATATTTATTTCTTTAACATTTAATTATACACATAATTAGACCCTAAACAAAGAAAAAAAATGTATTACTGAGAAGCTGCCTTACTATTGAAGTAAAACGACCATCGTAATAAACAGAATATAAGGCTATGTTGAAAATCTTTGCTCCATTCGGGTGTTTGTTGTACAACTGGGAGGCCGGGTGATATTTAGGGGACCATTTCGGGAGAGAGCAAGGGACAGAGAACATCGAGAAACTCATTAGAAAGACGCAGACAGGAAGCGGGGGGAAATGGGACAGAACGACTCCGGAAGTGGCACGAAAAGAGAGAGGAAATTGGGGAAATGGGGGTGGAATGGGAACGGGGGAGCAGAAGGAACGAGAAGACGATTCGCCCCCCCCGGTATCCGTAATTGGTTGGTGGGGAGGTCGGGCCAATTAGCGGCTCGGGTCGGGCGGGAAATGGACGCGGGATCAGTGATACGAATTGCCCCACGATGATGTTGCCCCGAATCGAGGAATTGGATGATGAATGAGGTGATATTGTTTATTCAGGAAATATCTAAGGATTGTAATGGTAACTCTTGGAGGGAGATTGAGTAATAAGTTTGTTTGTAGAAGTGCACTCTGTTTGATGTCTAGATGGCTTAATGATCATTAAACCCCAAAGCTTTTAAATTTTGTAAAAATAGCGACGAAAAAAAGAAAAGGAGGACCATTATTTCATGTCGATTTTATTTTACATGTAATTAACAATTACACAATTTCTTCTCATGACAGAAAGTCGTAGAAACATAACTTTTTCTTGGCACCCCTTGTTTTGTTCACATTCATTCATACCGAATTTTCATTTATACCGACTTTTTGACCTGGATCCAATAAAATAAACAAAAAATGATTATGCCATGTCTTACAGTGGCGTTTCCGACTTCTTATACCTTTCACACGAACGTATAAAATTTTAAAAAAATAAATGAGGTTTCCTAAAACGGAATTTCATGTATTTTACAAACGTGTCATGTTAACTATCGCATGCTGAGGACAGACCTTTATGAATTTGTGGAAATTACGAAATGGTACCGAAGGTATAAGCCTGATATACTGCTGATATACTCGCCGGCCGGCCAATAAGTGTGCGATTTCAAGTTCTGGAGCGGCCATAGATATCATAAGCGCGGCAGTATCCGCTACTGCAATCCGAATTGTGAATTATACTGAATTATCTAAAATCAATGCACAATCAAAAATAATATTTATCTACATGTTTGTATCTATTAACTACGCACCCGTGGGGGACTTTTCCGCCCTCGGCCTAGTGCCCCCCGCCCCCGCCCCTCGGTGCCGCCCTCGTGGGCAAATTTAAATTGATGCGCCTTTGATCGCCCTTCCTCCTCTTCCTACTTCCCTTCATCGCCCCCTCTGCCCTGACCGCTCTCCCTCCTCGCCTACAGCATACGCCGCCCTAACTAGGTACGTATTCCATTATGGCAGCCGCCCATGAGCTAGTACCTACATATATAGATAACAAAATATTTTCTTCAAAGATGTGTGGTTATTGTGATGCGTCATTATTAGTAAATTAATAGGAATTACTTTGTTTACACCACTGTTTTTAATATATAAATATTACCATATTTCGAAAGGAAAGTTTTCTTCATCAGGATACACAGTATTCTAAAAAATAATGACGAGTATAGACAAATGATAAACACAGAAAACAAAAATGTAAGAATAGACAAATTACAAACAGAAACAAAAATTAACTATAAATGATGAAACTAGGCAAGTAATAATTAAAAACCAGCAAATTAACACACTCTGCCGTGGGTTTTTGTTGTATTCTTGTGATTGCACTCCTCCGCTCTGAAAAAACAACAGTTTTTAACACACGTAAAAAGGACACGGTATGTTCATCGTGGTACGAATTAAATTGCAGACTCTTTTCCGTATGAGTTGAAATTATCATTTCTACTATTAACGTCTACACGGCAATTAACATAGGACTCTAGAATATTAATACTGTAAGATATAACAAATATAAAATTATTATAAAATATAAAATAATAAATTTATGTTAGAAATTATACATTTTTTTAAATTAATGCAAATAGAATCAAGAAAATAGCAAGCCACACAAAATAAAATAACAAGAGGTAATTTTTTATCGTGAGATACCAATTTTAATTAATTCGGACATTAAGTTAAATAGAATAATGGTGTTCGGTAATAAATCAAAGAAGAGTTATCCAGCATATTGAAAAGAATTTCATAGGAGCTTAGAAAAAAACTTTTAAAGAGCTTAATAAAATCTAGTCCACCTCAGCACAGGGACCCCTAGTGAGGAGGACTAAGGAAAACACTACAAATTGTCTTATTAGCTTTGTAAAATTTTATTACCTAAATGAAAAAATATGCATTGAAACCAAATACTTCAATTTGCTTCGATACTCGAACCTGAGGTCTGACGGGATTCCAAGACGAGGACATTTTAGGAGTTGATAATCCTATTGGAATCCTATCCTATCGCGAACATAGAGGTAGAAGGTATATTATCTAGAAATGTAATTAAATTATTGTTTTTTTTTTTAAATACCTACGTGCATTGGTCGAGCCATGTCTTCCCGGGGCGTTCTCAACTTCTTCTTCCACTTATTTATAAGTGATAATGTATTTTTCCTACACGACTTTCTCCGTCCATCCGCCATACATTTATAAACCATTTTAGCATCACTTTCTTAATCTTCTTCCTTACGTTTACAGTTAATATGATCGGTCAGTGACTGAGTTGACAACGCGTTTGGGTCCCACCCAGGTCTCGTGAGTTCTATTCCTGCTGGTCCTCCACCACGGCAAAAACAACATCTTCCGCTTACTGTGATGGTAGTAGAAGATTTTTTAAATATTGTCGGGTTGGTCGTAAACAGGGAGTGTTTGTCTTTCATTTAAAAAAAAAAAAAATATACTTATTAATTGATAAACTAAAGTTTTTAAGACAAGATTTTTGTGCATATTATTTTTATAAACAATTTATTAGTATCATCCAAATTGAAAAGTTCCGAGCAGAATGTCGCCGACAGCTCGAACCGCAACCTTCGAGTCCTGTCGGCGACATTTCTCTTGAAGGTTTTTTCAATTTGGATGAGTGTTTCAGGCTAATAATTATTGTTTATAAAAATAATTGTTATATATATTTATATTATATCGATTATGTCATCAATCGTAGTTCAGCCATGAGTGTTTCAGGCTAATAATTATTGTTTATAAAAATAATTGTTATATATATTTATATTATATCGATTATGTCATCAATCGTAGTTCAGCCATGAGTGTTTCAGGCTAATAATTATTGTTTATAAAAATAATTGTTATATATATTTATATTATATCGATTATGTCATCAATCGTAGTTCAGCCATGAGTGTTTCAGGCTAATAATTATTGTTTATAAAAATAATTGTTATATATATTTATATTATATCGATTATGTCATCAATCGTAGTTCAGCCATGAGTGTTTTTACTTTATGCACGTCTTACAGACGTCATTTCCAATGCATTCAATCTATTATCATATATCGGCCAGTTAAATGAACTGTAAAACGCAATACCTACTGGAAACCCGATAAATTAATAAAATGGGGTACGGTTAATCTATAAATTTCATCAAATTGATGTTCTAAAACTGGCAACGCAAAACCTGCATCAGCTTAAAAGTTTTATTACCCTATGCCAAAAGCCACAACGTGCCGGAGCGTGAAATAACGATCAAACAATAAAAAGCTAGAAGGACTATCTAAATCCATCTAATGTCCCTTTTGGCGGCAAAAACCTTAAAGTTGCTGCTCCTCGCAGTTCTGCTAATTAAAAAATAATTATAAATTTAAATTACAAATTACGGAGGTCCCGCCTAGAGGCAAGCAATATTTATTTTTTTTATTTTAATATCGTATTTAGAAGCAGTAATTTATCGGGTGTAATATCGTAACGTGAAGTGGCCCGCCCCTGAGAGCGGCGAGGAAGAAAATTTCAAGTCATTTTCACAATCGTATACAATTTAAAATGCGTTAGTAACTCGTTTGCCGGGCTGCTTTACCCGAGAATATCGAAGTGTAGAGGTGCATGTTTTGCTCTGATTTCTTTGGACCAAATATTTGTGGTTAGGACTTCAGATACAAAGTTCTGCGAACTGTCCTTCATTATAAATTCTGTAGATTTTAGTGATTGGAACTTCATGTGATATTTCTGAATTTAATTTATTTCTTATAAGTTGCATTACAAATAATTGACAAAACATATTTAATTAAAGGGTATTCATGGTCGTGTATCAAAAAGAGGAGTTCTTGTGTCTTGTGTGATAAGGGAACCACGTTATTAATTTGGTAGGTACACAATATTTAATCTGATTCCATTTATAAAATGTTTTGTACGAAATATTTACTTGTGTAAGTTTTTTTTTAAGACTTTAATTTTTTTTTATTTCTTCTGATTGGTCACTAAAACAGAGCATTTCAATTGAGAGGTTATTGTAGTTTTATATGGCTTGATAAATATAATGGTTTTGCATTTGAGTTGTTTTAAAATTAGGTGTTATGAATTGATTTCCATTTCTCATAAATTTGTAATATTCCAGATTTTCTTTAATATTTTTTTATGATAAAAACTTGCATAAATACATGTTCAAGTGGATAAAACGACCGCTCGTGACGTCATTATTCACAATTCAATACAATTCACAATTCGAATGTCAGTGCCGCATACTGCTGCACCTATGATACATATGGCTGCGCCATTCATTTTATTCACACGCTTATCGGGCGTCCGGTGAGTTTATCTACATTTGATTTTATATTTTCGACATTAGTCGGTATCTTCCAAAATTTAAAAAAGTTGTGTCCTCAGCATGATCTGATATTAATATGATATATTTATAATTAACGTGACATTTCATTGTAGGAGACGATCTCAATTGATATTGTTTTTTTTCAATCCACGCTTGAAACGTCTTGTAGACGGTGGAAAAACAACACCTACCATTTTTGGGGAATGTTGTGGGGTGAAGAATGCGAGGGAAGAAATGGAGAAACTTGGAGGAAAATATTATTTCATTGTACTTTGTAGGTAACGGATTAATATACTTTCGATATTAAAAGCATTTCATGTTTCTTTGCCAAACCTACCAGCAATGATCTACCTACTAACTACACTAATCATACTGCCGATAAATTTTACCACAAAAACTGAGGTTAGTGAGATGCCATAATTAATTATTTTGTCGTGAAACGGTTTTCATTTCGGTTAGTAGGGGTCGTTTGCAAAAAACCATATGTAACGAGAATATGTTACCCTTGCATCGCTAATATCTTTGCAACCATACTACCCACTGACGTTAGTTTGATATCGTTGTGTAGAACAAAGAAGCCATTGCTTGATTACGCATGTTTTGCGTACGCAGTTTGCAGCGTTGGTTCGACACGCATGACGCAAGTTAAATTTAGATTTCTGCGCGGCGTTCACAGAAGCGTAGCTCGGCCGAACGTTTGTTGATCCGAGCAGGAATAGCAGCGTTTGAAAGAACTCACTTTGTCGTAGCATTTGCAATCCATTGAACTCAAACCTGGGCTTCATCAGGAACTATAAGGCTTACAAGTGTGTAATTTGTTGCAGAAATTTGACAATTGCAAAGCTATGTCGCCTCTTAGTTCGACACGTAAGGTCAAGAAATGGAGTGCGACTCGGGCAGCAATACAGAGGGCGCTAGTACCCATACACCCACTGCAACACACACAGGATGTTTTACTTACTCCACTGCGGGCCGCGTACCCGATACAGCCTTCTAGAATTTTATTTATTTTTTACATTGTTAAATTGTATTGAAAAGGCATATTTTGACGCAAGATTATTTTGTCTCGAAATTTGCCACACTGATGGAAGTAACACTTCCTCTACTGTTATTCCCTTCTTAGTTTCTACATTACCTTCTTGAGTACGGGAATGGCTGGTATCGGTAGTATAATATTCTCAACGTTCTCGTACCGCTAGTCATAGTTTTAATTACTTTTAATAATATCCAAATACATTTTTCCATCTCCAACACCAGGCACGTGTATTTTATCAGTTCTAATGCATTATATTATTTTTATTCAATAGTTTACCACGTACCTAGTCGATAACGTATGATATTACAAATATTATTAATTAATTCAAAAACTGTAGGTACCTATCTATGTACTTCGTGCAAATGATAATCGACTGTTTTCTAAGATGATCGCATATTCTTTAGGGAATATATAACACTAGCTTCTATATATATAAATGAATGTTTGTCTGTATGTCTTCGATTTTCTAGAAAATTACTCTACCGGTTTCGCTGAAAATAGCAGAGTTTGTTCTGATTGGTGCCAGGAAGGTTTAGGGAGTAATTTGAATGAAATCCAATATGTAAAACTGTTGCTATAACGTTTTAAAATTAGTTAAAACTATGTTGTATTGAGGTTAGCCATAGATATACCACCCTGGTTAGCCACAGCAAAAGAAGAAGGCTTGTTTGGGTAGAATATTTTCAAAATAGAAAACACGAGTAGGTTTGGAATGAAATAAAATTAATGTTTCTTTGTTTCTGTGTTTAGAGATAGTAATAGTAGTCACGAGGCATTACTTTTGCTGTCAATTTTTTTTTTTTTTTTTTTAATTTTTATTCCAGAAAAAAGAAAATAACATTTTCACTTACTTGACTAGAATTTTCAATTACATAATTTTTTTTTTTTACATTACATTACTGCATTATATTACAATTCGATCAATCACTACATACAATATTATTATAAGATACAATTCTATACACTTTCACTATTTTCTTGTTTATGAATAAAAATGAATAATTTTTTTTTAAATTTACTCACACTTTTTCATTTTTAATGTCATCTGGAAGGCAATTATACAATTTGCCTCCCTCGTAAGTAATGGATTGCTTACCATAGTTGGTATGGATGGTGTTTAAATGTATGTTATCGTGTTGTCATGTAAAATGTTTATGTACTTGTGACGTTTTAATAAATTCTGTATTTGTATGTATGAGTTTATTATTTATTTTGTATATAAGTAGACATATATTGTATTCATATAGTTTTCTTAATGTTAACAGTTTTGTTTCCGAATATAATTTTTTGTGGATGTTTTGGGTCCGTAGTGAAATAATTTTTTGATTACCTTATTTTGAATTACCTGTAATTCATTAATGTATGTTTCATACGCATTTCCCCAGATTTCAATTAAGTAATTTAGATGTGAGTGTACGAGACTATAATATAGACTTTTTTTAATTTAATTGGTAATAGATATGATAACCGGCTAAATACGTTAATCAAGGGTGTTATTTTATCTTTAACATCTTGTATGTGTTGTTTAAAAGTTAAATGCTTATCGATGCACAGCCCAAGATATTTTTCCTGTATCAAGATTTGCAAATCGTTTTTTTCAATTTTTAAGGGTACATGAGGAGGAATTATTTTACGGTTTGAGCTTAAAATCATGTATCCTGTTTTTTTAATGTTCATTGTTAGGATATTTGATTGGAGCCAACTGTAAATTTTTTCTAGGTCACTTTGTGCATTTTCTAGTAAGATGTCTAGATCTTTACCCCAGTAGAATATTGCAGTATCATCTGCGTATAGAAAAATTTCACCGTTTATATCTAATTGCGAAATATCATTGAGGTAAATTTGGAACAGTAAAGGTCCTAGTATGGATCCTTGCGGAACTCCATAGTTTATTGGAAGGTGGTTGCTATTTTGATTGTTAATGCTAACGAATTGTTTTCTATTACTAAGATATGATTGAAATAGATTAAGAGCAGGACCAACTGCACCAATTTTCTCAAGTTTCTTGAGAAGTATATCATGGCTTACTGTATCAAAGGCTTTTTGAAGGTCAACTAGTATAGATAAAATATAATTTCCACCATCGATGCCGCTCCTAAGTTTATTGATTAAGTCGTTTATTGCCGCTAGTGTGTTCGATTTTTTTCTAAAGCCATATTGTTTTTTATAAAAGAATGATTTTTTTAACAGAAAATTGTTTAATCTTTCGTAAATTACACGTTCAAAAATTTTAGATAAGATTGGCAAGATTGAGATGGGTCTGTAGTTTGAGGTGTTCGTTTTGGACCCACCTTTGTGAATTGGTATCACCTTGGCAATTTTACAGGCGTCTGGAAAAGTTCCCTCTTTGAAGCATTGATTAATTAATTAATTTTGATAATATAGGAACCAATTCCGTGGAGAGACTTAGCACTGTCTTATAATTTATTGTATCGTAACCGGCGCTCGCAATCAATTATGGCACCTAAACGACAAGCAAAGAATTCATAACTTCATAACTTTATGAAAAAGAAATAATAATAATCCCGAGCAAGGCCGGGTAAACGTCAGATATTGTTATATAAATAATTAGAACTGTCTCTACATATCAAGGGGTAATTATTTCAACTAGTTAACGCCAAAATCAGCCGTAAATGAATGTTATTTCCTCTTTCATGTTTGACGGCCTCCATGGTCGAGGGGTAAGGCTCTCGACTACGAATCCGAAGGTCGCGGGTTCAAATCCCGGCGTGCGCAAGTAAATTTTATTTAATTAATTTGTGCTGTTTCACAATTAATTCATTTAAAAAATAATATATAGTATATTTGCGCACGTTGCAGAGTGGAAGATACTCTCAGTATCGCCCTGGTGAAAGACCACCATTCAAAATTGAAACGTTGCTTGAAATGGCTTTTATCCGTGTTTGGTGACCAGATCTGAATAGCCGGGTATTTCCCCACCTTCCTCTTCCCCTTCTAATTTCCCTTCCCAATGCCTTCACCCCCACAACATTCCCAATTGCGGATGCCATAGTTTCACTGGCTTCAGACGGTTGGGAGGAGTTGGGACTCTTGTGCGGTATTCATATAACAAAAAAAAAATCACACAACGCGTCTTATTATGTGTTTGTGGTAGATATGGGTGGAAAATAAAGGTTTGTTTTTGTGTGAAACTCGAAAACGCTGATTCGGAGTTGCCTATCTGTAGTTATTACCCCGCGATATTTATTTTTTAATTTTTAACCCCCCGATGGGCTTTTACATATTTTAACATTGTACATGATTTTGTGTACAGAAAGAAAAAAAAGTTTTAAGTTAACAAAAAATAACATGATATATAGTGGGTATATAAGTGTAACATATTTATGATATATATGTATGTATAATAATGTTTACGTGCATAAAACAGAGAAGTTATTAAGGGGAAGGTTTTTAATTTGCATATAATACTTTAAAAAAAATATATTAAACTTGATCTCTATGATACATAATATACAAGTGCATAATATAATATGAGTGTATGACGTTGTAAAAAAAGATATTAAAAAAATAAATAAAATAATTATACAATAGCTCCTATGCGAGGCTCTTATTATTACTATTTACTCATAATTTTTTTTACCTAAATATTATTATTTACTACTATTTAGAATTTTTTTTTATTTATTATTATTTACCTATTTTTATTATTATGTACTTCTTACTATTTGCATAATTTTATTTACTTATTATTATTTATCTATTTTTATTATTATGTATTTATTACTATTTACTTGTTAATATATACTTAATATTTAATGTGTATTTTTATATGCTTACTACTATTTACTGATTATTATTTACTAATTATTATTATTTAATGTATTATTATTTACTTATTACTATTTATTGATTATTATTAAATTGTAAAGTCGCTCATCTCAACACAGGATTGTCCTAATGAGATGGGTGGCTAATGTTTTTGTTTTCATAATTAAATTTAAGAATAAATAAATCATTGCAGCATAAAAAATATTATTCAGAAAAATCTTTTGAACATGTAAACTTATTTCGAGTATATCTATAGATACGAGTATATAATGCAAACACCTCTTTTTGGTGTCTAAATTGAACTAGTTTTCATAAACTCAAATGTCAGCATAATCGTGTTTACCCCAACGCAGATATTAGTAATACAAATTGTTAAATACTATTGGGTACACAGTATTTACACAACTACAGTATTTACAATACACGGTGTCCGAAAACTAGTGGTACAAGTGGGAAACTAGGGAATCTACATCACATAGAGAACCAAAAAAAAATTCGAACCGAGAATTTAGAAATATTTTTTTTTACTTATTCTTTTTCTTAGCATCTAAAATATTTAACAAAACTTTTAGAGCCAGGTCTACGCTTCAACTCATTTTAAAATACAATAAACAGCTGATAGTATTTGACATTCAAATTTGACAAAAAAAAATTGGAACTTCTGACTCGATTTACTCGAAAACGAAAGCTCAAATAAATAATGTTTTACCACAAAATCGTCTCCAAATGTGATGTAGATTCTCTGGTGACCCGACAGTTGATCCCCCGACAGTTGGCCCTCCCGAAAGTTGATCCCACTAACAGTTGATCCCTCGGACAGTTGCTCCCCTAAATGATTATTTCTGCTGTACCCTCATTTGTATGCAGAGAGGAAATGCGGCCGTATAACAATAGTCGATATACTTATATCTGCAGGCATCTTGAGCGGAAATCCGCTAGATAAAATATTTTTACTAGCAATAATGGCGAGTCCCCGAAGGAGTATGCAGTGAATAGCGACGTGCAGCTCATAAGGGATGAAAAACTGAGCCTACTCTAAGAAAAATTTACCATAAAAAAATACAGCAAATTTAAAGAATGCGACAAGTTTCTGATAAAAAATATTTCACTGCATACTCCTTCGGAGACTCGGCGTTATGGAACCATATTCACTAGTTTCCCGCTTGTACCACGAGTTTCCGGTCACTATGTATTACTTAAGTGACTGTTCCCCTTTGAAAGCATTTGATAATATGTTTAATAAGTATTATACATGTAATCAAAAAGAGTGGTTATACTGTCAGCATCTCCTTGGTGAAAGATCATCATTCAAAATCGAAAAGTTGCTTAAAATGGCTTTAGCCGTATTTGGTGACCAGTTCTGAAAAGTTAGGTACTTCCCCCACCTTCCTTCTTCTTCATCTTCTTTCCCTCCTCAATACCTTCAGTCTCACGATATACCCCAATTGGGGATGCCATAGTCTATTGTGTGATCACATAAAAAGCACTATGTTTATTAGAGTTCTGTGTCAACTAGTTTGAGACGCAGCTGTGTCTTCAGCGCCTATTAAAAAAATATTTCGTTTATTGTTATTTGAATACCAACCATATATATATATATATATTTTTTTTTGTAAATTTATACGTTTTATTGGGAAATGAAGGCAGGAAGTTATACTTATATATTTTTATCGATCTGTTGAGATTTCCAATATATAACAAAATCCGCATTCCTCACACACTACAAAATATGGAATAAAATCTTTAAACTACATTTCCTACACACTTTATAATTCGCTTCCAGATATGTACAAAACCATCCAGAAAAATAAAAAAATCTCAAAATGATGGTTAAAGGAATACTTTTTAAGCATATTTAAAAATGAAAATCAGTAAATCCATATTTGTATGTCTTTGTTGTTCCCTTATATGTTTTCTCTTGTGTGTTGTTCTATTTAACTTGGCCTTATAAAATTATTTCTGTTTGTATGTGAAACTTGTATTTTTGATATTTTGCTGTCAATGTAAAATTGTATGTACTATCTTCTACTTATGTATTGTAAATTCCTCCCGTCCTAAAATGAGTTTTGTAACTCATCGGGATTGCCTTAGCAAGAAATAAAAAAAAAAAAAAATATATATATATTCGACCGATTACAATATTTTACACTTCCGTAGAAACTAGTTTTGTTATGTAAAGGTTAATGCACTGACTTTTAGATGGAAGTTTAAGGGCTCATTTCCCGTAGCTCGACAAAAATGTTATTATAAATAAGTGTATTGAGGTACGCTGCAAGTTTGTTTGTCGATTGCTAACTCCGACGGTCCTTACAAATGGCTTTACAGCTGTCGCTATGATAGTTTCTAAACAGATTGTCAGCATAAATGAAAAAAAAAAAATAGAATGAATGAACCTTTATAGTTTGGAATTTACATAGCCAAATAAAAAATACTCTGCATTCTTTTGGTAGGTACTGGCCAGTATTAATTTGTGATCTAAATATGTAGTTACCAGTGGCGCGCAGTGCATAAAGGCTACGAAAAATGAATCATTAGAAGAAATTAGAGAACAATTTTAAAAGGTGTAAAATTTCTATTCAAGATGTATTTTTTCCGTGAGTTTAGTAAGGAACTTGTACGCTCATTTTTCAGTTGGTAATAACAATAAGCAGAGGACGATATTAAAGTGGTCATTATCAGATATTCAATGCACGGTTATTCATATCCGAGGTTGACAAACTACACATAGCCTATACAGGTCATAGAACAATGCACGCCACTGGTAGTTAATACGAAACAAATTATTTACCTTGAATAAAGTTATCTGCAGGTAGGTAATGCTCTCCGATCTAAATAATTAATTAAGAAAACGTTAATGGAGTGGTCTGCTTCTGATTCCTGTTACCTTCAAAATTGATTAATTTTACATAAGAATTAGGAATTTTTTTACATAAAATATTTAACTACACGAAAATAAAGCAAATTAGAAAGGCGATGTTTAAAAAAGCTCGGTTGTATTATCCATCCCCATACCGTCGTTTAACAACGCCATTTATTTGACGAACGTATAAAAAGGTGCAATTCAATTTAATAACCTTTCAAAACGTGACGCAAAAGATGGACCGCCCTTAAAAATTGGGCCGACCTGACCGGCCATATAAACCAGCCCTAACTCCGGTCCGGCGGCTAAATACAATGACTGACATTATTAAATTGAATTCCAGGTATTTTTATTGGAGGCCGTTTTAGAATATTTTCGTTAACGTATTATTTATGATTTATGGCCCGGCCATTATGGTGGAGAGGTTTATAACACATGCCGGTGTTTTAATGCGGCCGAGAACCTCCTTGGTTAGGAGATATTTTAATTTTCAAGTCGGCTCATTGATTCTGGGATGGTTAAACGGCCGAATTCAAATAGTAAACTCTATTTGGATAAATCAGTTATAAATCAATGCCTAGTTACGGGTTATTTCATATAAATACGTATCTTCTTGCTGAAATAAAACAGATATTTCAAATGTTTCCAGGTGGAAAATTGTCACAAATTTCTATCTACATCATTATTAATATTTCCTCCCTTTCGAAAAGTTGTCTACATTTTTGTTATTGTTTGGATTCAACATGAAAAAATCCGGAACAACGTTTCGGTTTCATGTCGACTGCTTCTTGGTAATAAATATGTATAGTCACAACATTTGTTCACCTTTATGTTTTCCTGGTGACAATGTGCAGAGTTTGTATGCAATCGGAGAGAACAGAAACGTTGTTCCGGTTTCATGACAGCCTCCAAGCAACAAATTTGTGTATCGTTTTCCCTGACGTGTAAACATTATGAAGAGCTCAAGTTCAACCAGAAAAAAACTGGAACATTGGTTTGATTACTGGTTTGAGGTTGACTGCTCACTGGCAATAAATATGCTTAGTCACAACATTGTTTTCCGCCTACTGCATATCTTTTCTTATTAAATTAACATTGGAGAGCTATTAGAATTCAATCGGAATAATCCGGAACGCGGCTCCGGTTTATGTAATCGGGCCGACCATTCTTGGCACAGAAAAAAATGTGAAATACATACGATGTAAAAAAACAGATGTAAAAACTAAAAAAAAACTTCTTTATGTCTTCAAACATAAGTTTTTAAGCTACTTAATTTACTAATAATATTTTCGTTCCGGTTGATAAGATTATCGTTTCGTTCGACCAGGCATTTTCTCATGTTTTCAAATATCGTTTCGTGGTTCTGACCATAGATCAGTTTAGTTTATGAATAGCATTACGCCCATTTTATTAGAAAATCAATATTTTACGATACTTGTTTATAATTAAAAAGTGTTGGTAAATAACTTACTCTCAGGTTCCTGATCGTAAAAATACGTTTGGCGATTTAATAATATAAACGTTTGGACAGAAAAAATCTAATTGGCCGGCACTTTGGTACCTGCCTGACAAGAATGATGAAATAATTACAGAGAATGTGAAAACTCGAGTAGGTACCTACAGCTTGGCACTAGTGGTGGGCGAAGCGGCTCGGTTTAGTGATCCGGATCACTAAAACAGCTCTTTGTAGTGTATTGGTTCGGTGATACGGCTCGTTTGAAGGACGGTTCGCGTCCCCCCGCACCATGCCCTCACCATCGCTCCCTTGGCACTCCTAAAGACGTCCTTAAGACGCTCTTCCACGATACTTTTTTTGTCCAGTTTTCATATGGATTGTCTTTACAGAGAGCTGATTTAGTGATCCGGCTTACTAAACCGAGCCGCTTCGCCCACCACTACTTGGCACAATCAATTTTGCAGGCTTCTTTTTAAATCAATTTTTTTTAAAACTTCATTCTTTCTACAATGGCTACGTCCATGACTGCAAAGTGTACTGATCTGTACCAATGTTTGATATCTTGTGAAAGTTAGTATTTATAATAATCTTGTTCACATCTGATGGTCTGAAGCAGCAATTAAGCTCTGGCATCATGCGATTTCTACAGATTAATATTTTATTTCAACCTCGTAACGTAATTTCCATCATGAGCTTCGGATCTTTGAAATTATGATGGTTTTATTACCCTTAAAGTCAAGAAATAAGACCAGCACCATATTGTTCTTTCAATGCTTGTTAAAAAAAAAATTGATATGGTTGATATGAACGGACCGACTTCGATGGAATCTGTATACAGAATACTATATTCCTGATGAGGAAAGCATCATCAGGAAAGTGATTTTTAATTCATTTATTAATAATGGCGACACAAAGTGATTTTTTTATTTTTTATATATGAATACCGCACAAGAGTCCCAAACTGCTCTTAACCGTCTGGAGCCAGTGAGACTATGGCATTCCCAATTGGGGAATATTGTGAGGCTGAAGGTATTGGAAGGGGAAGGAGAAGGGGGAGAGGAAGGTGGGGAAAAGGGGAAATACCTGTCTATTTAGATCTGGTCACCAAACACGGCTAAAAGCGATTTCAAGCAACGTTTCAATTCTGAACGGTGGTCTTTTACCAGAGCGATATTGAGAGTATCTTCCACTCCGGAACGTGCCCAAATATACTATATATTATTTTTGAATGAATTAATTGTGAAACAGCACAAATTAATTAAATAAAATTTACTTGCGGACGCCGGGATTTGAACCCGCGACCTTGGGATTTGTAGTCGAGAGCCTCACCCCTCGACCATGGAGGCTGTCGAATATATATCCTTGAGGTGATTTTTCACAAAAACGGCGCTATAAAAAGCATCCAATTATTATTATTATTATTTTTATATCAAATACATCAAATATATCTGTGTGCCGATTAAAAAAACGTAGCGCTGCATCCTCTGCAGTTCGCTCTAACCCGAAACCATTTATATAATGTAATATGCGGCCCCTGACCTACCATGTTAAGCACACCGTATTATTGAGAAGAGTATTGATTGAGTTATTTATTTTGGAAACCCTGTAATTTTGAGTGTCTAACACTAGTCAATCCACATACAGTTCTACCAACGATATATCAGTATGAATTATAACTATAGACCTGAAATTTTCGCTTTCGCGAGAACGCTACTTTTTAGGTTAAATTTGTAATTTTTACACGGTAAAATAAGATTTTTTTATATTATCGAGAAAATCGAATTTTCGTATATTTGCGCAATTATCTGGTAATTTAAATAATGTAGTAGTATTATACATTCTAAATATTTTTTGACTACGCATGGTTTTGACAAACTTGAATAGCCATAAAATGGAACGCAGCTATCCTTACGTCGAAAACGCCGCGTACTATCGAAGCCTTCGTTTTTAGTGTCAAAATACTAAAAAGATAATATTACAAAATACAACATTTTTCTCGAAAATTCCATAAAAACGCTAATTTCGCCAATAATTATACGAATATTGGCAAATATAACAAGAATTTCGCCAAAAATAACGCAAAATTTTCCGGTCTCTAATTATTACAAATGCTTGCATGAAGACCTATATATATGAATAAAGACCTCCTCAGGCAACTCCCAATATACAATCATGTGTCAATCCTACCATATGAATATTATTAAAACTTGTTTCCATGCCACACGCTATGAAGCATCTGTATTTATGCTAAGAAATACTCTATTTTTTCACGGGAAAAATCATCATTCAACTTATTTAAAAATTTTGAGACTCTTCTGGAATCGAATCCAAGATCTCCGCCCCCGAAGTCAAAGAACTCCTATGCAAGAGCGGGTGCAACTATGGCGCTACTGAAATATTTAAGAGGAACGACTGCGCGGAATGTTTCATACAAAATTTAATTTTGGATTTGAGGTCAAAATACTCACCTAAACCTTATAATAATAATAATAATATTCGGATGATTTTTATAGCGCCGTTTTTGTGAAAAATCACCTCAAGGGCGCTTTACAAATCTTACTTCGTATTCTTACATTATTCCTATATTAAATCTATGACATTTTTTTTTTGGACACTATCATTACACATTATTTATATAAAGGATGCAGTTAAATTATCAAAACTAAATACGGCTTGGTCTAAGTTTTCATACATGTTTAATTGAAAAAAAATAAATAATAGAAGCTATCTGTATTTATTCCTTACGATATATTGCAAGACGCTAATACGAATGATAGGATTTATGTGAAGTTGGGCGGCGGGTGAGGACGGGGGCCGGGGGTACTGATCCTATCTTCCAATCTTCTTTGTCTTTGTTGGTGACTCCCCTGGGCTGCGTGACGGGACGCTCGGTGTTGGTTTGCCCATACGCCAGGTGGCGCTCGTCGGCCGGCTTCAGAATCTGGAAAGACCACATCAGCGTGTCGTCTATTTCTCGCCCCAGCCGGTGGTATCCTTGTGGGGGGTGGACCACAGCAGGCCGCGGAGCAGCTTTCTCGGGCACGTCCGTGGGCCGCATGATGCACCGGATCTGCTCCGTGAACTGGAGGTCAGAACTCAGGTCGCTGTGACAGCAGAAGATCGTCTCGTCAAATGTTTTTATTTCCTATTGCGCCTTTCTCGGTAGCCACGAAATCTAATTTTGCGGATTGCAGTTGTGGTACAGGGTTCAAGGTTATACAGCGATATCTTTGCAGCTTATTAAAGGCTCCAAAATAGCACATTCACCATTAAGTTTGAGTTGTCTAGCTACATTCACCATTAAGTTTGAGTTGTCTAGCTCGTATACGATATTGTTTACAATCACCACAGTTCAAAGAATAACATTGTAAATCATTCTTTTTGGGATACTTTTAACAAGCAAAAAGGTCTTTTAATAAGCACATGTGTCGAACGCTTCTACCGACCGATGCTTTTGGGTTAGTTTAGAACAACGTGACAGATTTGAAGTTAAAATATTTGGGTTTTTATTTGATTTTTTATTATAAACTTGATTTAAGCCCGAAACGGCCACACTAAAATTATATGATTTTTATAAATGTAACCTATAAATTATTGCGGTTATTTTACGCTACTTTAACACCGGAAAAATTAAGAACTAAGCAATATTTCCCAGATAAACTGGAGCGCTTATAAAAAGCTGCCGGCTGCTGCGAGAGCGCCAAAATATGATATTTTTTAATATATTTTTAATATATTTTTTTAAAAATTAAAGATTTAGTAAATATCTAGTACCGATGAGAAGTATTTTATTTATTTATGTTTTACATTATGAAATATAGGCCATTAAAGAAATTGTTTTTTCTCGATTTAACAGGCATCTTTAACAATAATTTGGGGGCTAACGGTGATTTAAAAAAAAAGTTTTACCCCATCTGCTTTGAAAATATAATGAAATGTAAAATAATAAAAAAAAAATTTAAAATAAGCATTATGGTGGACTATAAATTAAATTAAAAACGACCGATTTACGTTGGAACACAAATTTGCCGTATATAATTTAAAATATCCACCTGAAAAAACATTTTTTTTTAAATGTTTTGTTTTTATAATTTTATTTACGTAATCATATTTAAAAGGCAAATATGAAAATTAAAAAAAAAGAAATACGATAAACTGGCAAATAATTTTTTAGTTGCCTCTAAAATTATGATTTTTTTTTAATTGCCAATACTCCGTAATTTAAAACAAAAATAATTAAAATACTTCTCATACGTACTATACATTTATTAAACCTTTAATTAAAAAAATATATCATTCAGTTTGGATGGATATTTTGGCCTCAAATCCAAAATGAATCCAGTATGAATGAAACAGGCAGCGCAGCCGTTCCCCTTAACGCATGTCAAAGTAGAGACCCACCAATCGTTGATTTCTGTGAAATTTTTCATATCGATTTGTTAGTACTGTCCTACCGCCGAGAGCTCCATCGAAACCTTATCTTATTTTTTCATGAGAAAAAGGCTACATCCATCGGTGGTATGCAATATGCATTCATCCCACCCTCGCCTCTAGAGTATAGTTTATTTTTCTAGATGAAAGTCTATTCTTTCGCTGGTGGGAGTAACACACACATATCAAATCCACGATTAACCTACGTGCCTTTTTGGTTCAGGTAGTTTTTTGCTGGAAACGGTCTATCAAACATCCCACAAAGGTGCAATTTCGCAGCTGGCCTTTGGGTTATAATTGAATTAACGTAGCAGATATAATACCATACAAAGATGACCTACAATTTTGGTTGAACTTGACCGCTTGTATTTTTGGTCTATTATTTAAGAATTTGGGTTACCGCCTTTTTTGTGGATTTTCCTTACAGTAGTAGATGTTATGATCACTCACTGACCCCAGAGGAGAAAATTTTGCTTAATATGATATAATAACCTAATCAGGTTACCAGAAACAATGTTTAATATAATAACCTAATCAGGTTACCAGAAACAATGTTTAATATAATAACCTAATCAGGTTACAAGAAACAATGTTTAATATAATAACCTAATCAGGTTACAAGAAACAATGTTTAATATAATAACCTAATCAGGTTACCAGAAACAATGTTTAATATAATAACCTAATCAGGTTACAAGAAACAATGTTTAATATAATAACCTAATCAGGTTACAAGAAACAATGTTTAATATAATAACCTAATCAGGTTACCAGAAACAATGTTTAATATAATAACCTAATCAGGTTACCAGAAACAATGTTTAATATAATAACCTAATTAGATTACCAGAAACAATGTTTAATATAATAACCTTATCAGGTTACCAGAAACAACGTTTAATATAAAAACCTAATCAGGTTACCAGAAACAATGTTTAATATAATAACCTTATCAGGTTACCAGAAACAACGTTTAATATAAAAACCTAATCAGGTTACCAGAAACAATACTTAATATAATGACCTATCAGGTTACCAAAAACAATGTTTAATATAATAACCTAATCAGGTTACCAGAAACAATGTTTAATATAATAACCTAATCGGGTTACCCAAAACAATGTTTAATATAATAACCTAATCAGGTTACCAGAAACAATACTTAATATAATGACCTATCAGGTTACCAGAAACAATGTTTAATATAATAACCTAATCAGGTTACCAGAAACAATGTTTAATATAATAACCTAATCGGGTTACCCAAAACAATGTTTAATATAATAACCTAATCAGGTTACCAGAAACAATGTTTAATATAATAACCTAATCGGGTTACCAGAAACAATGCTTAATATAATTTAATATAATGACCTATCAGGTTACCAGAAACAATGCTTAATATAATAAACTAATCAGGGGCGCCATTCCCGTTATTTTTAAAGAAGATTCCTTACGTTATTTATATGTAAAATCTGTATGAGTAGTAAGGAAAAGGTTTTCAGTGAAAAAAGTTATTGAAATGTAATCTTTTTATGAAACACGTAGTGGAAATTTAGGTAAAATGTTTAAAAGCCCTTTTGTTTTAAATGTGCACTACTTAAAGACATTTTAGTATGTATTTCATAGTCAGGAATTTTATTCATCGTAAACGATAGACATTTTTCTAACTACCCGTAAGGAATTAGCAGATAAGTCATTACTAGCATTTCTTGTATTAGACATTTAGGAGGCGGCGTTTCACAAAAAAAAAACACCGAATCCGGCTTGTAGTCCAGTCAGCAGGGGTTTTTGCCATGCAAAAAGTGGGGTAAAAGATTTTTTGATTCTATATTATAATGATTGGGACCCTGAAAAAAATCTAAGTTTTCGACCTTGTATGATTTTCGCGTAAGCCGCCATCTTGGATGAAAGGTGTAAATTTTTTTTTTCTAAAATAATTACTCAAGAAACGATCAAAAATGTCATATTAATTGTCTGGTGCCCTTTCTCACCAGAGGCTGGCTATCGCCCTGGTAATCTTTACCCTGTTATCCGGAACAACTCTGCAGCGGAACTGTACTCGTACCAGTCGTGGTAGGTAGGTTTCGAAACCCCGTTGTGCATCGTTTCCTCCAAACACTACGTTTTAGATCAATCTTCCATTTGATAATCAGTTGTGTATTCTTGTATTTTCTGTGCTTCATGATATGACCAGGATTTTTGAGATTTCTTATTTGTGTGTGTTGTATAATCTAGCAACGTTTGGCCCTGTGTGTTTCCATATATCTAGAAAATTGGGAGTGATGAGAAAGAGGTGATAATTTATTGATATTATTTTATATAGAATTTTTCCAATCCTTTCACCGATGATATTTGACTATATTAAATATTTTATGACGTGGATTGTAATAAAAAGGGCTCAACAATTGGAAGTTTATAATAAGTAATATGAATAAATATTGTAGTTTACCCTTTTTACCCGGGTCCTTGGATGTTAAAATTTGCTGGAGGGCCTGCCATTATTGTGACTTTGATGTCTTTATTCACACTTTTGCGTGGGGGAAAGGAACGGAACGAATTGGGGAAGGTGGCTTGCTGGGAACAAATTAAGATTTGATCAAGTTATGGAGAAAATTAAAAAAAGTATTCCGAGAAATAAAGTAAGATTGATAAAGAAACAAAAAGTGTTTCCTATGTTAAGCTTTAAAAACACTGGAAGATGATATACAGCAGGGAAGAAAGACTCTGAAAAACATTTCCTTGGCACCTAGAATAATTTTTCCTTATTTTCACGACTTCATTGGATCATCCATTCGAGGCCAGTGGGTAGTTCTCTTTAGAATCTTTAGTCCATCCTATCTGTTTCTCTTTCCGAATCATGGACGATATTACTAGTCGTTGATATTGCAATCCAACAATCATTTGTTAGTCACGTTATATATCCAGTAAAGGTCTATTAAGTATAACATAGGGCAGGAATTTGAAAAGATTGTCAACTGATTTTCTGACCTAATTTCAGGAACGCTGTGAGGCAAATGGAATGAAGAGGAGACGGAGAAGGTTAAAATAAAGATGGTTTGGAACTTCTGGCTATAAAATCTAGTTATCAAAAATATCTAAGCCATTTTGTTTCCTAGGTTTCACAATGGAATTATATCGTGACAATGTGTTATCGAAAAATATGGTTTGTAATGACAATGATTCGTATAAAAGTGGTTATCGATATTATATTTCCACATATTATATGTTCCGAACAAAATATTCATTTTACCGTTCCCAAGGTTCAAATTATTAAACCTAGATTTAAACAGCAATGAAAATTCAATTAAAAAAATATGTATGTGATCCTGCAAGTTTTATGCTAAAGTATGAAATTTATTACTAAAATGTCTAAGAAATATGTTTCTGCGAAATGTTCATAATGTCTCATCCTCCCCTACTAATTATACGTTGCATGATATAAAGCAGCGGCCAGACGGAGAGGATGATATTTTTTTTGCTTTTCAGCGAACGAGTGCGACAGGGACATGGCTATATCGCGATCTACAGGCGGAATATGAAATTAGATACAGTCCAGACCATAGAACTTGGAATGTCTAGAGGTGGTAAATTAGATAGGTTTTGATGCTTGCACTTTAACAACATATAGCCAATTAGCCAATTATTTTATTTTATGTTATTTTTCGCGCTTCATATTTTGTAAAATATATTTTAAAAGATATTTTAGATATTTAAATTTTAGATATTTATATTTTAGGTATTTATATTTTGAAAGATATTTTATCTACGAAATCGTAGTAGATACGACAATTCCAATAGCTTAGTCACATCACGATATACTACGAATAGAAGATTATCCATATGATCTTCCTGGTGAAAAATTGTGAAAGTTCTGAGAGAAGAGGACGCAGCAAGGACTCCGAAACCTTCGTGACCGGTACAAGTGTAGTTCCGGTAAGTTGGTTCGGGCTGCAGCTTCTAGGGTGTAGGAGTCGAACTGTTAGTTGTGACTTCACTGGTCAGCTGGGTGATGATCAAATGTGAAGACGGTAGGTTGGTAGAAGTTTTTATTTAGCCTTTTATAGCATACATATTGTTGCCCGAGTACCATAGCTGATAAGGTCAACCTCTATTGAACTCTGAAGTCATGTTAGCAATATATAAATTATCCGAAATTCCACTGTGTTGAAATGACACGCTAGAAACAATGGAACCGACGTTTTCACCAGAACAGCTGTGCATTTATTGGATACTTCAATGTTTCTTGATTTTGATGAATTCGGTAGTGTCATAATTAGTCTGGAAGTACTTTATTGACTTCCTCAAGGGTAAAACCTCTCATAGGAGAGGGGACCCGCAAAGTTATGTACATTTTAAATTTATTTATTTACCTAGGAAGAAAGGTAAGAAATAGAGTGGAACCAGTCTACCAGTCAACCAGATTGATCACAATAAAAAAACTTTCTTTAAAGTGAATATGCTTTCTTTACTTTTTAAATGTGAATTCCACACAAAAATTCCGACTGCTTCCAACTATCAGGAGCCGGTGGAACTATTGCATTCCCAAATGAGTTATGCTCTAAAGCGGAAGATAGTGGGGAGAGGGATATGCGAAAGAGGAAGGTTGGTAAGTACTTGGCTATTCAGATCTGGTCACTAAATATAGCTAAAGCCATCTGAGTAGTGGTATCTCACTAGGGCGACACTGACAGTATCTGCCACTCTTGCCATTCTACTCATCAAACAACATAAATGGTCGGTTGATATACATGGGCTCAGTTTAGAGATGGAGCTAAAAATATTAAGATGGGTGGATATTAACTTTCAAGATTTCATAACATACTTTCCTTTGGTCGGGTTACAAAATGTCGTTGTAATAACCACTATTTGACATAAAATTAGCAAATAAGACGGAAATCACGGGGAAAAAACAAAACCAGAAATAACCATCTGTTTAAATAAAAGCTGACACGATAGATATTATATAATTTTAAAAAATACCCAAAGATTCAGTAAACACGCATAATGTAATCCGTCTTCCAGAGGGTAATAAACCAACCTGAGTTTTAAATAATGTTCCGTCAGCAATAAAATAAATTTCAAATCATCAATGTACAACATTAAAAAGCAATGGGACTCACTCCTAACATATATGCTATATATACAATAGATTTAATTTTTAAATTACAAGTCTGAAGATAGATGCCAGTGATAGTGCCAGTCGAAAATATTTTTTTTTTTTTAGTATAGTTACAAAGGTTTTTTAATTAAAAAATCATATTATAATGGAATTCCACCCAGAATTGACAGTTACAAAATTAGAAATAATTAAAATTCTGTGGTGCATTCGGTGCTTCGAAGCACTGTCCTATAATCCATCTAGTTATTACCATGTTCTATGGTCTCATCGTGTTTTAAAGGTGTGCAAGTAACGGATGGCTTAATTTAATACCACATTATTATTAGTGTTTTTAATTACACATTTCTTTGGATTCATTTATTAATTTTAGACCGTAAATAATTCTAATGATTGCCGTTTTGCTTGTTTTGTAGGTTTTTAACTACTATAGGGATCATTTCGGGAAATGTATAATAATATGTCTAAGGTCGTGAAGTTCGTTCCCACGAACTTACAAATAGATTATTAAGTGTGGTAATTAAAATTTTGGGAAGGAAGGAGGAGGAAATCTCTCTCTCGGAAAAAAAAATTTGGGAGGAATCTCCTCAACATTTGGGAAGATACGCATAAAAAAAGTTTAAGGTTATATGAAGAGAAATTAAATATAACAAATGTTTTAAAAATTTCATTCAATAACACAATTCCTCTTGTTATGGTATGCTGAGCTAGAACATCTGTTCTACCATGCCGCATCTTGAATAAGTCGTGGCGACGACTACGGCTGAGGTTTTCAGGCACGTTTGGTTCGAGGAAAAAATGTAAAAGAGAATTCAGTTGATATCGGCACCATGAAAGAGAGAGAGAGAGAGAGAGAATCTTCCCTCACAATCATTTGAGTTTTCTAATCTTTTCCACCATTTTTTTCTGGCCTTTAAAAAATCCAATTTACAAAACCCCTACCTTACACTTTTGCTAATTTAGAACAACATTCTCACAACTACCTAACTGTACTTTAAATTATTACCTTCTATGCTATAAGAGTGTGTTCACGTATCAGTTAGCGTATTCAGCTCGCGACTGACTTAGGAAGTTGGACAAAATATGCACCAGCGCTAAATGTATAGGTTAAGTAGAAAATCATGTTTTTTGAGTTTCTGTAAAGTTGCGGTCATGGATTGCTGTAGGCTCGATTCATCGATTGTCATATATTTTTCCTTGTAATTATAGTCATATCTCTGCTTTTATCTGAACTAATTTCCCGAATCAAACAAAAATAAATCAAATTATTCTAAATTTTCTTTGTGCCATCGCCAATATCACAAAATATGGTCATAAATGTCAAAAAATCTCCAATGCACTAAAAACTAACGTATCACGTAAAACACAATTTTAATAGATTTAACCACTACTATTTATCAGCTTCACTCAACATTTATTTAACTCAAGTTTTCACTTAAAAATTGCTTCACAAATTTCATAAAGGACACAGATAAATTGCTAAATAAAGTTGCCTAAAGTAAGTACTTTTATTTTTAATTAAATCACACAGAGCAGAATTGAACCTAATTTGAATATCACTCATCAAATATGCAAATTTACAAAACAATTATTAAAATTTGTCCATTGTTTCCCAGCCACCCTACTCACACAAATCAATCAAGTGCTGTCTCGCATATCGCATAAGGAAATGCACCCGCGGAACAGAGACGGAGATACTTCATTGTTTGACGTGTCAATCGCAAAAAATAACTATCGGGTTTATTTAAATAGTGGGATGCTTGAAAAATGATTGCTTATTGCGTCAAGTATCAATCAATGGTAATTGATTTATAAATAATACTTTTAATTATGCATTTAGACAGGTCAGTGGCCGAGTTGGTATCGCGTCTGGGTCCCATCCATGCGTCGTGAGTTCAAGTCCTTCATAACGACACAAGCAATATCTTCCGTTTACTGTGAGGATATTAGGAGATTTTCAAATAATGTCAGGTTATTAGTGACCTTGGAATGTTTTTCTTTTTAAACTATTACTTGAAAATATTAAATCTATTGCGGTGATTTGATGAAGTATTGAAAATATATATTTAAAAATTCTGTAGCATTAGAGTCAAGTAGTTGACTAATTTGTATAGCTATATAATTTTTTTAATTTGTAATTTTTGAATTGTTAGTTTCACAACATTACCATATAAGTGTGATGAATGATACGTAGGTACCTGAAATGTTTACGTTACTTCCTACACTTGAATTTGGAGAGGTAGGTACCAAATTTTTGTGGAGGGTGTTACACTTACTAGGCAAGACATATCCTCTTCATAACAGCATTCACAAAAACTCGTCGATTGGGAAATGGGTATCGGAATTTCTATTGGAGAATATGTTTTTATTATGATACAAATTTATTTTATTTATTTATTTTTCTATTTATAAATATAATAAACCTTTTATACTCGTCATTATACGTGATTTAGTTATATAATGTCTCGTTTTTTTTCCTGAGCTTAATCTGCTTTGGCTGCGTAATGCACACCTGCCGGCTGTCAGCGAGCGAGCGACAGAGATGCGATTGAGATGTCAATACATCCACCGACTGTAATCTCCAAACTTGAAAAAATGTGTCACGGTAATATAATAAAGGCAAATAATATTATGTAAAAATTACATAGTTACCTAATCATTCCTATTGTTTTACAAATGCATCGCTTGTTAGGTTTTAACTTTTTTACTCCGTGGTGTTATACTGCCCGTTCAGCGGAGAAAAGGCTTCACCGCTAGATCCATACAGGGCGTGAGATGAATTAGTTAATACTCGTATCTCCAGCCCACAGCCTATAGCTGGCGGTGTTCTTTTTGCAAAGATATATATTGCCGACAGGGTTGCAAAAATTTCAGCAGTTTTCCATTAATTATCGAATTTTTACAAGATGATTCACTAAATAGTTGGTACTTTCTAAATAACTCTTTTTTCCTTTCATAATAAATACATGAAAATAATATTTCCTCCAATGTGATGCATAAGGAGCTGTTGCCTACTTATGGCGAACTAAAATTGAAAATAAATATAAAACATCGTGTTTTTCACTCATGGTGACAAAAGGAGTATAGCTATTTTGTATGAAGTCTAGTGTAAACATATGGATTTATTATATTAATTATTTTAACATGCCGACAATTTTGTTTTTGTTTTATTTATTTTATTTTAGTTATTTGTACATTTAAGTTTACAAAATAACTAATTATAACTCTTATAATATTACATATAGATAATGATAATTTAAAAAACTAATGATTTTTTTCTTGTTTAACTTAATGTGTTTTTTACTATATATCTACTATCTATTTAAATTTATTAATTGTTTCACTTTTGATTGGGTCCGGCAGAGCATTATGGCATTATAGCATTTCATCCCTCTATAAAATATACTATTTTGCGTATTGGCTTTGTTCTTTTTCGGTAGCCTAATATTCTTACACGTTCTTGTATTATGTCTGTGAATTTCCATATTGTAAATAATTGTTTTGGAGAAATATATTGGTAACAATTGGAGAAATTGTGAACGAAAGTAGAATATAGAAAGGAGAAAAAGATTTGTTGATTTTGAAATTAAAAAAAATTATATAATTTAAAAAATGCCAGAGTTGCCAGAGGAATCGGTGATGGATAAAGTTTGACGGGTAATAATAATAATAATAATAAATAATAGTTGGATAGCTTCTATTGGATTGCGCCGTTTTCGTCGGAAAATCACCTCAAGTCCTGATACGTCCTGTATAGACAAAAGACTCCCATCGCTCTACTATTTTCCACCTTTGGTCAACGCAGTTTTAAATACTTTATGGTACTGCAAAAATATACGACGTGCTACCCGAAAACATTAAACAGAAAGCGTTAAGAGGAACGGCTGCACGGCCTGTTTTGTACAAAACTTAATTTTGGATTTGAGGTTAAAATACTTACCTAAATATAATGATATATTTTTTTTATTAAAGGTTTAGTAAATATCTAGTACGTATGAGAAGTATTTTTTATTTATTTTTGTTTTACATTATGAAATATAGGCCATTAAAAGAATTGATTTTTCGCGATTTTAGAGGCATCTTTAACAATTATTTATGAGCCATCGGTGATTTAAAATATTAAATATTTAAAATATTAACCCGAAAAAACCTTTTTTTTTAAATGTTTTGTTTTCGTATTTTTATTTACGTAATCATATTTACATACCTAATATGATAATTTAAAAAAATACGATAAACCCGCAAATAATTTTCTATTTTGTCTCTAAAATGATGAAAATTGATTTTTTCATCGCACGTTCTTCATAATTTAAAACAAAAATAAACAAAATACTTATCATCCGTACTAGACATTTACTAAACCTTTAATTAAAAAAAAAATCATTCAGTTTGGATGGGTATTTTGGCCCAAATCGAAAATTAAATTATGTTTGAAACAGGCAGCGCAGCTGTTCCTCTTAAAAGAAATTACAATATAGATAAGTTCTACTGGTGCCATCATGCAAACGCCCTGTCATTGACAGTTATTGAATTATTATGTAAAACCTTCTCGTGTTGTATTGTAAGTATGCAAGCAATGTTGGTAAATTAAGATAATATATTGCTAAATAGGTACGTTTTGTCTATGAAAACCATAAACAAAATGTGTGAAAAAAATTGATAAAAACTCTGGCTCAATATACTCGTAGGTTCGGCTAGTGAGATAAAAATATATATTATACGTAGACAAATTCCTCCACCCGAAAACATATAATAGATTTAGCCAAAGCATTTTATTCCAAATTAGAATCGAATTTGAATCCCTCCATCTCCAACCTCGGCCGTTGGACCCCCAGCACCGACCCCCTCCGTCTCCGCCCAAATTCCATCTTATACCCTCCATTACCTTAGCTTAGTGCTGCTAGCACATAAAACAAAGTTTACAATTCTTTGAAATAAAAATAAATAAATAGCCCCACAGTAGCAATAGGCAGCCCGCTCACTGGGTAGAGAAGATTATTTCCACGTTTAAGCACCTCTAGCCACAGTTTATACAGGAAGAGAGAGAAATGTTCTCTGGCACTGTACATAATTTTTTTAGAATATACGTATGGTATTTCTTTATTAATTAGAAAATAAATAAAAATACTCTTAATCAGAGTATTTAAAACATGTATTGATTCAGTTTTCCGTGACTTGCTCCGTCATGTCTCATCAATTTTCATTACTTTTTTCTAATGTGGCATTCATCCTACTCCGCGTGGTTATGACCCATCGATAGTAGCTCTCTTTTCTACTTTCCGTTCTTCAATATATTCGGCCTTATATTTTTTTGCTACATTCGGTTGACCGAAATTAAAATTATTTCTATTTTTATTTTCACACCCCATATGAGTCTCAGCTGCTCCCGACTGTTCGAAGCCAGTGGGTGTTGTGAGGTTGAATAGAATGGGAAAGGGGAGGAGATGGAGAAGAAAAAGGTTGAGAAGTACCTGAATATTCAGATCTGGTCACCAAACACTGCTAAAGACATTTCAAGCAACGTTTCGAATCATAATATTGATTTCACTAGGGCGATACTCAGAGTAACCACCACTCTGGAACATCTCGTAAATAATGTATTATACAGAACCCCACCTAATTGACAGCCCTGTCATCGTCGCCATTATTCAATTATATTTACCGACGAGGAACACAAGATAAATTGTAACATTTTTCTGCAACACGTACACAACCTACTATCAGCCACACTCACTAACTAATAGAATGCATGACCTGAGCAACTAGTTTGGAGGCATTGTTGATATCTTTGCTGACTCCATTTATGAAGTAAACCGCCATATATACCAACACTTTGATGAATCCTACAATTAATTGTTGTAGTTTGGATAATGCAGCATTAACGATTTGTGTTATAAAATTGTTTTAGTTTTCTATTGTTACTGTAAAACGTTTAAAAAAATTGTTCGCTACGTACTTACTTATAATTTTTGTGAGTTTATTATATTCTCATCAGATGAGAGGGCGTGCAATCAAATAAATAAATTTAATTACTGGTAAGTTAAAATCGACATCACAATGTTTAATTAAAAATATAATAATTTGGAATACATACGATTAGCTTACTTATTGATTAATACGAATTAAAATGAAAAAAAATATTGTTGATCATCTTTACCCCTATCTTGTTCAACCTGCGCTGGCTTTAGATTTATCACAATCATTTGATTTGCCACCCCTGGCTGTGAGGCGGGATGCCTTGTCCGGGCTTGTAGCTGCTCTGTTATTGGCCATTGTTAGGAGGGGAGGCCAACTTTACGACCCGCTTAAAGGAATTGACATAAAGTACAATATTTTAACAACTTATTTCAATGTTTTTATTTTATTGTTCTTGGGAATGATTATTTATTCTCACCCTTCGAGAGCTTCGATGAAAGAACTGCAGAGGTTGGACTACGTTGGCCAATATAATAAATACATTTTTATATTTCTATTTTTTAAATTGTTAAGTCATTGTGGAATTCCATTGTAATGAATTAAATAAAACATTTTTTTAAACTTTGTTCCATCTTTGCTTTACGGTCATCTTCAGACTGGTACATATATGACTAAAATTACGGCATTTATACATATGGTATTTCCGTGTCCGGGGTGGATACCGTTGAACTTATTCACATTTTATAGATACTCTTGTCCGCGCTATGAAGTCCTCGATCTGCCCAAAATTGTAAATCTTGAACTTGGGATTCATGGATTGAATATGTCGAGAGAATCTTGACGTGGATGAGTTATTGTTACAAAAATTAGATAAAAACATAATCTTTATTAACACTGAGCATATTTCTGACGTATAATACAAATAAATGGTCTGGTGACGCTTGAATCTCTCTACAGTAAGTTAATGAAAGCTGTTGTTAATGGAGAATTTCGTGAGAAAAAAAGAATGAATATCGCAGTTATAATAAAGGCACAATGAGTTGAGTTTGGGAATTTATCTATTTTGGGCTGCGATGCTGCACTAATATCTACTATGAGAGTGGAGCCACGTAAATTAAAATTATTGAAACAAAAAATAACATTGTATAAAAAATACTGCTAATTAAATTGATAATCTTTTAAATACTAAACTGTATATCATAGTAAATTGTTTTATTAAATTCATTATATTGATGCTAGTGAGGTCTGCGGTTTAGCTAAAAAATGGATTCAAAAGTTGTTGATTTAATTTCTTTTGAATGAGAGTTTATCAGGGAAATTTTACTTATATATGTTTTTGGGGTATTCAGTGAATATTATTAAACAGTACATGATATATGTTTTAGAGACATTGAATGCCCAAAAAATGCAGCGAAAATTTAGAGTTTTTTTATATTGTTAATACTGTTTTATCGATGACAGAAGGCTTATTTTATTTTAAATGAAAAATGTTTTTATTTTAAGTCCCATTATTTTATTTATATATATTTCGGCATTCGTCCGGTTTCGGTTGGACTCAACCTTCTTCAGGAATGTTCACGTATAAACTAAAATTAAAATACAGATATATCATAATGAAGACAGAGAAAGTGTCGGAAAGAGACACCACGTTAGGGTAAAACAGGACAGAGCATCAGAGAGGGGGCGGTAGAGTGATAGGTAGTGCGGTTAGGGGGAGGGGAGGAGGGAAGAAAGGGAACATCCTTAAAATCGGACTGTGGGTTAAATCTAATTGTTTATTTAAAATTTGGCAATTATTTTATTGGCTTATTTTATTACAAATGAGCTAATCTACCTCCTTATAACATCGAAATAGTTGGTTTAATATTAAGTAAAAATTGAAATAAGAGGTTCAAAAAAGTTTGAAAGAATAATGGAAATATAAAAAAATAAAAATACATTTTGTAAATTGTCGTCGCACCGCGCCAGGCGTTCCCAAAAATAGGTTCTGTGACAATATTCGGGCAATGATAAATCGGCACGCTTTTGAAAAGTGGTATAAAGTCATTAAAAGTATAAAAAAAGTATCCCAAAAACCTAATCTAACCTAACCTATTTAACCAATTAAAAAAAAGATTTTTAATGGCTTTCTATCATTTTTTAATAATGTGCCGATTTATCACTGTGCCGAATTTTCCGATAACCCTAAAAATAACAATCAACTTTAAAGGAACTGAATTTTACTTTATTTATTTTATTTCGACACCCAATCACAAGAAAAGTCGTAAGCCACCAACTCTTGGTCAGCTTTGGAGCCTCTCTCAAAATTACTAATCCTGATGCACCACTTTTATAGACTCAACCTGAACAATGAATTTGAGCAATCTGAACAACCTGAACAATGAATCTTTCGGAGCAGTACTGCTTCCAGGAGTGCACATTTATAGGATCCCGGCTCGAGAAGATTCGGGTCCCGGCTAAAATACGATGGTATTGTTTCGGTCTTGCGCCGCCATTATTCCGGAACGTTTAAATGCCTTTACGAGGCATTTATGCTTTTTGCAATTTTATGTAAAAGAACTCCCCGCGAGGGAGATGCATTCACTCCAGGTGTAAACCGCTAATAACTAAGATGTTCGCCGGTCGCTGCTATTTTATGTGAGCAAATCTGAGGAAAATGAACAGGCTTATTGGATATGAATTACAAAGAAGTTTCCTCTGTGGTAATAATAAACACTTTTATGAAGATTTATTCATGCACGTTGATCACCGTGCTGTACCCATGTTGATGATAATTCAGCAATGCGAACTTGTCGCAAGGTTATAGATAATATTTTAATTAATAAATTTATTTTGTATCTGAGGGGTTTGGTGTTATGTTTTCATTATTCTCCTGAATGGCATGGAGACCTGGACTCTAAATCAACAATTGAAGCACAAAAAAGCCATTGGAATGTGGATATATAATGGAGGTGCATACAAAAAATACCCATGGATTGATTGGTTAAGTAATTAAGAAGTCCTTAATCGAGTGGCTAAATATTATAAAATTGTACTAGGTATAAATGGAAGACAACCGGTGCCGGTACTGCAACGGCTGGTTTCGGCCGGTGCTGATTTCTATGGGCCGGTGTCGGTGTAGGTGTGCCACCTCAAGTATATTACCATACAAATAGATTAGCCTAGATAAGCCCATCAATAATTGTATTGTATGTATGTTGTTTTAAATTACCACGCTGTACGAAAAGTGTAGGCCCGCACAAGGGAGTGTAAATATTTAGGTACCGGCACACAGGAACGCATCACTATTGTGATTCGCTAGTCCTCCTGAGAAAGGTGTTTGGTATTTTCCAAGTAGGGATGTCGTCGCCCGGAGTCGCTGCAAGCTCATAGGTCAGCTGGGTGCTGTCGGGCTCAGGTTGCAGCATATCCGGGGACGGTTTTAGGGTTGAACCGGTCGCTGCAAGTTCGTAGGTAGCCTAGGTGGCTGTCGGGCTCATGTTGTGGCATATCCGTGGACGGCTTTAGGGTCGGACCGGTCGCTGCAAGCTCGAAGGTAGGCTGGTGGCTGTCGGGCTTAGGTTGCGGCATAGCCGGGGACTGCTTTAGGATCGGACCGGTCGCTGCAAGCTCGTAGGTAGGCTGGGTGGCTGTGAGGCTCAGGTTGCGGCATATCCGGGGACAGCTTAAGGGTCGGACCGGTTGCTGCAAGCTTGTGGGTAGGCTGGGTGGCTGTCGTGCTCAGGTTGCAGCATATCCGGGGACAGCTTTTGGTGAGATGTGAGAGTGGAGATGTTACTTGGTCAGGTTCGTGAGCGGGAATAGAGCGCGTGCCTATGTGCGTACGATTTTTGTTGGGCGCCCGCAACGTTTTTTGCAAGTGTTATGAAATCATTGCATTTTGTGGTGTAATTTTGACTTGTTTATGGTGAAATATAGGCCTTTGGCTCGCTTAGTATTGAATTTGGTTGTGAAATCTTGACTTGGTTATTTGCAAGTCTAAACCAATGAATTGTCTCCCGTAACCGCTCTTTCCCAACCTTCCTTCTTCTCTTCTTCTCCCACATCCCCACCTCCAGTCAAATTCTATTTATAACAACTTTATCCTTTTTATGCTCTATACTTTGTATACTTTGTTCTTTTTACACTTAATACTTTTTATACTTTAAACTTTTTTATAGTTACTGTATAAAATTTTATTCTTTTTAATTTTTTCTTCATATCCATTTATACTTATACATTTTTGGTTATTCTTTTTGCATTTCCACTTTTCATACCTTTATGTTAATTACACACGTTGTGCCCTATATATAAATGAATCTGCATCGGCCGGTAGTCTGTTAGCACCTTGAGGACTGGGGGTAAATGATAAGGTACCTAGGGAGAAGGCCAAATTGCCCTGGGATGTTAGCACCGTGATGATGTGTACAAAGTTGTTGTAATACTTCCTTTTTTTAGATTTTTAATTATAATAATATTTTTTAATCTTCGAAGAAGATGAAATTAATAATTTTCAATGAAATACGAAATAGATAACGACACAGAAAAATAAAGAAGGTAACGGTCGCAACATGGACTTGAACCCAAATCCTCTAGTCTTACCAGGACCAACACAATTGAGCCGGTGAAACATATGTACATTAGAAATAATTGAAGAAATAACTTGGGTCTTGAAGAGACCCACGTTATAGGAGGGAGGAAGCACAGAGGCCAGCGGATCATTCCACACTCGATCTGTTGAACACAAGAACGAGTTGTAGAAGTGACACGTTCTCATGTGACAAATATCAACCGTGTTCAAATATTGGGGGCGCGTTTGGCGTGTTTCCCGACTGTGGTACCGAAGGGATCAATGACGTTAGTTATTCAGAGCATCTACTATTAATATATCGGTAGGACAAGGATAGGATTCCCACCTGACGTCTGTGCTCCAAAGATTGCAATCCGTTTGTTAAGAAAGGCGAATCTATCAAATGGACCGCTCGTTTCTACACAGACTCAAGGTTTTTTTTAAAGATATTTTGGGGTTCCCGACCAGAGGTGGCTGCCAATTTCTACAGCGGGGAGCACTTACGATTTGTACAGGCTCAGCAGTTTTGTACTATTAAAGTATCTGCGGGCTCTGTACAGTACTCCCAGCTTCTGAGAGGCTAACTTTACTTTGGCTTCGATGGAGCCCCCACACCTGAGTATGAAAAAGTAGATCCAATTCGAATGCTTTGAAAAACAATGAACCCCGGGCCGTAGATTGGGATGTGGGAAAATACGAGTCAAAATCGAACTTTCTGAAAAATATCTCCACAGACGTAATTATTTTATTTTTATTTTATTCATTCCTTAACGCCCCAAGGGGCTTTTACACATTTTAACATTAAAATGATTGTGTACAGAACTTTAAAAAAAAAAAACATGATGCATAGTTGGTATATAAGTGTAACATATTTATAATATATATGAAGGTATAATAATGTATAAGTGCATGGCACAGAGAAGTTACAAAGGGAAAGGTTTTTAATTTGTAGATACTACTTTTTTTTTAAAATAAAAATAGTAATAGCCTGATCTACATGATACATAATACACAAGTGCATAATATAATACTCTTATAATATGAGTGCAAGACATTGTGAAAATTAGAGTACATACTCGTATATAGATAATGTTAATACTTTTAAAATTGAAAATTGAGATCGATTAAAATGACCAATTAAAATTATTGATCAATGATTAAATATGACAATGAGATTTATAAACTTCAATAAGTTATTTCTAATAAAAATTAATAATAATTTTCTTTAGTCCAGAATGGTGGAAAGGTTAGCGCAATCTCACACAGTGTAAATACATAATATACACAAGTAATAATAAGTATAAGATAACAGAGAGTAATATAATAAAATAATAAATAAGGAATCATCGATTTAGTGTTTCTATGTCGTTATTAATCCATCGATTGAAGATTAGAAAATAATTTCAAGTCTGACTCATTCAAAATTCACTTGTACCTAGACTTCACGCAGACGGTAATACTTTTTCAGACGTATTAGATATGTTCAATTGCGTGGAATACAAGTACAAAAAGAGGATTATTGCATACATCAACAATTATTAATGAGATATGTATCTAGAGTACAAGTATCAGTGAATGTGAGGTGTGTTTTGTATATTCGTCTCTGTTGCTAATTATTTGGAATGGTACTTACACGATGTTATTCCTGAATTTGTCTGTGATACAAATGAAATATTTAGTTGTTGTATTTCCCGAAGACTATCTATTTTACCCATGTACCTACCTACTGTGATGGGTTTTGCACCTGTGCCACTATTGTGAATTGATTTTTTATAACAAAATATGTAAAAGCCTACATAAGGCGTATACAATATAATATAATAAATTATTAAATAAAATTTTGGTGGCAATATCTTATTCCAATTCACTTCGATACTTGAACCGAAAGCCTGACGGAGAGCATTATGGGGATATTTCTGGAGTCGTTGATCCCTTTCCTCATTCCTACCACCCTGATTCTATTAAGGGATGCAAATTCAAGAACTCGCCCTTCCGTGAACATGGAGGAAGCACTGCGGTGTCTGGAAACTCCGAACATAATGCGGTAGTTATGCGTTGTTGTATTGCACTTGAAGCCTTTTCGTGGTTCTCTTTATTGTTATATATATGTAAATTATGGATTTGCTGTTAATTTTCCCAAAAAAAAATTAAAAATATAATTTCTTCAAAAGATTGGTATTCACTTTGTGGCGTCATTATTAATAAATTAATTAAAAATTACCTAGTATTCACCACTTTATTAATATATACGTATCAATATGTTTCGAAAGAAATGATTTCCTCATCAGGAATATATTATAATATTTTATATTTGTATAATTTATAATTCATTTATAAATTATCAAATGTTGAAGGTGTCATATCTATGGAAATCGTAACTGTTGAATATTATTATGTATTTATTTTAATTTAAATGAAAGAATTATATTTTTAAGCCACTTTATTGTACACATATAAACAGTTAATATGTGTACGTTCCTGGTGAAGGTTGAGTTCAACCGGAACCGGTCGATAATGCGTACATATAATTAAAATAAAGTGGCTTAAAACAAACAAAAAAATCTTTTATTTAAATTATAATGTCAACCCACAGTGATTGCTTTCTTCGATATTTTTTTTTTAACATTAACTCCACACAGAAGACCCTGAGGAAAATGATGTTATCTTTAAGGTTACTGTGTGGAGGGTCTTTTTAAGGAAAGGTAGGAGAACAGGTTCTGGGAAGGAAAAAGGTATGAGGGGTGGATAGGAATCTTGGGGTCGTATGCTCAGGAGTGACAGATGCATGAATCCATCCATGCCACTGCAGTGCGAGGCGAGGTGTCCATGTATCTATGCGTGTGCGACGAGTCCGGATGGAGAGGAAAAATGATCACCTTCAACCGACCGCTTCAGATCCAGTCCACCGTGCAGCTGGTAGGCAGACACATCCGACGCCAAGACCTGGACAAACCTCACCTCATGAACCCAGGCACCACTTGGGGTGACTTATGACAGAGGTGTTGGTTACGAACCTTTGTCTGAATAATATTTTTAAATAATGCAAATTAAACAATTTAGGTATACCAGTTGTTGTAAGTTGAACTGAATGATCACCAGGATTATAACGAACTTCAAAAATGCATCAATTGTTTTTTTCGCTCAAAAGGTTTGTAAATCTTTACATATGAAAATGAGTATTTGTCTGTCTGTTATAGCACAGTTTGTTCTTATTAGTGCCGGGAAGGTTTAGAGAGTAGGTTGAATGAAATCCAATATGTAAAACTATTGCTATTACGTTTTAAAATTAGTATGAAAAACATTGAACCCGCCATGTTGTGTTGAGGTTAGCCACAGATTACGTATTCAAAAGATGGAGGTTTGTTTGGGTAAAATATTTTCAAAATGTAAAATACAAGTAGGTACCTACTTAAGAACTTTATTATTTAGGTACATTATTAAAAAAATAAATTTACCATAAAAAATACATAAATTTGTTGTGGACCACTTTTATTTTATTGTGTTTGGAATACATGTTTGGAATGAAATAAAATTTTCAAATGAATGTGTCATTATTTCTTTGTTTACAGACAGTAATAGTCGTCACAAGGCATTGGCAAACCACAAACAAGAATTCACAACATCATAACTTTTTTTTTTAAATTTTTACTTACAAAAATAAAAAACATTCCGACTCCAAATATTCAAACATTTAATTTTTTGTAGGTAGCGAAAAACTTTATAACGCATTACTGACGTTATCTATACTTAGGTAGGAACACAAAAGTATTTAAAAAAAAAACGTGGGAAGTTTTCATGAATTTATTGAAAACATCAATCAAATTACAACATATTTAGTAAATGCAATTAGTCCGCATTGCGTAACTTTGTGAAAATCCTCGATATAATCAGTCCAATTGTAGAGACAATAAGATTTATAGTAATGCGTGGCGAATTGTGAATGGGGAGAAAACCGTAATTATATTATGCATTATTCAACAAAAAAATATATAATGGAATATGCAAATTTTAAAATAGGTGTCGATTAATTATTTCTAGGTATCGCAATGATGACGGATGGCGTTTTTTACACTTTTTTAGTCGGTGGAAATAATGGTCTAATAATATTATAATAGGATGTATCTACTTATGTATGTTACATTTGCATACAGTACCCTTTTTTTCAGATTTATCTTTTTTTTGGTAAAAAAAGCAAAACGTGTATTATGATATTAACAATTTTTAGTAACAACTCTCAAAATGAAGCATTAAACCGAAAAGGCACAGAAAATATCATATTTGATTAATTCCCATATATTTTTTGGCTGCTACATTAATATTATGTCTACAAGATTCTACCCGAATTTTGATAGTGTCTCGGATATACCTTTCCGATATTTATTTTTATGGGACATTTGTTGATTTTTTCTGCAAGACTAGGATTGATATTCAGTTACTACAAGATTCTACCCGAATTTTGAGAGTGTCTCGGATATACCTATCCGATATTTATTTTTATGGGAAATTTGTTGTTTTTTTCTGCAAGATTAGGATTGATATTCAGTTACTACAAGATTCTACCCGAATTTTGAGAGTGTCTCGGATACACCTATCCGATATTTATTTTTATGGGACATCTGTTGATTTTTTTCTGCAAGACTAGGATTGATATTCAGTTTTGGAATAACTTATTGGAGCTTGTAAACCCGATTGTAATATTATCTTTAATGATTAAAAATATATTACAATGACTTATTCCAAAATTAGATATATCATAGTTTTACAGCCGATAGATATTTTGAATCACATTCTGTAAAAACTGTAATGCGACAAGAAAATTATTACGGTTTTTCCATAATCCAAACAACATACGCGTTATGCGATTTCAGGCATAGAAACGCTTAAATTTAAAAACTTAAGGAATTTCTCCACATTATAATGAACTTTTTTTTTTTTAATTTAATTTTTTTTTTTATGTTTAAGCTGGCTTTTTAAAAACTTAACTACAAGCAATATTTACCATCAGGATTTATCAGAGCGCATTGGAAACTATGGAATAGGTATTCCCTTCAAATGGTTTAAGTTTTTCATATTTCTTTTGATATTCTGACAGCCTCCGTGGTAGAGTGGTTATGATCTCCCGGCGTGCTCAAGTAAATTTTATTTTATTAATTTGTGTTTTTCACAACAAATAATATATAGTAAATTTGCGGCATCAACCAGACAACCATTCGAAATCGAAACGATGCTTGAAATGGCTTTAACCATGTTTAGTGACAAGATCTGAATAGTCACATACTACTCCACATTCTGTTTTCCCATCTCCTTCCCCTTTCCAGCCTCATAACATACCCCAATTGGGGATGCCATAGTATCACTGAGTCCAGACGATTGGGAGCAGTCGGGACTCTTCACTCCACACATAAACATTAACAAAAGTACTAAAGCTAAATCTATACACATATATATCCATATGCCAACTGTAAATGTATTCCTGTTCTATCGCACATTCCTATTTTCTGTATCTATTTACCATCTGCACTAATATAATAATTACATAATTCAATCAAAATCACCTCAAGGGCGCTGATATAATAATAATAATAATATTTGCATGATTTGTATAGCGCCGTTTTTGTGAAAAATCACCTCAAGGGCGCTGTACAAATATTTCATAACTAATTATGTACAAACAGATACAGAAAAACATACTTACCTGGCAGGTCGCTTCAGATGAACACAGTTTTAGAAAAAAATATTTATAGAGATGATAGTTTTACATGGTTATTTGTTTCTCCTTTTCTATTGATGTTACATTTATTAAATGATTGGTGGCACAAGAAGAGGTGGTATTTATTGAATTATTGGTATTAATTTATAGGACTGGAAAGTATTCATAAAATGAATTTTAGGACTCGAAAATATTTATAAAATTACCTTAAAAAGCGTAAGAAGTTTTAATAAATATTAACGTTTTTTACCTAACGCTTCAAATATTATACCAAAGGCAAAGACAAATCCAAGGAGTTGAACCCGATATCCTTTTCTGCAACCCCTAGCTTACCTATAAAGACGCATCGTTGAATTGCCTCGGGCATAAAGTTTCATTTAAAAAAAAAAAAAAATTCACGTTATAAGTTCATAGTCATCAAATGCTATATTGAAGCACCTGAATATACTAAATATTACAAGAATGCCGACATCTATTTAGACACCTTTCGCAATTTTTTTCTGGAGCAAAGTAATTAAGAACGAATCCACCCGAAGCCCGAAGGTATTATTGGTATTGGAATGAGTTATTTCATTGTTAATAGATTATTCCTCCGGTTGGTACATTTGTAGTTATATGAACCGAAAGTAACAAATGTAACACTTATCATTATTCTCCCGGTGAGACTTACACCTCGGGCCGTCAAATCTAATTAACCTTTTTCTTTTAACTTTTTAGCACCTGCTTGGGGCATTTGGCGAACATACAGGGTGGTTGTACACGAATCAAATAAAATAATAAAAATATATTGTTTCGAAAAGTTTTATCCACTACGCACATTTGTTACTTAAGAGGAACGGCTGCGCGCCCTGTTTCATACAAAACTTAATTTTGGATTTGAGACCAAAATATTCACCGAAACTGAATGTTATTTTTGAAACTTATAGGTATAGTAAATATCTAGTACAGATTAGAAGTATTTTATTTATTTTTGCCTTAAATTAAGAAAAATATAGGCCATTAAAGTAATAATAATAATTATTTCGTGATTTTAGATGCAACTTTGATAATTATTTGCGGGTTTATGGTAATTGTTTTCTTAATTGTCATATTTGCTGTGTAAATATAATTATATGAAATAAAAAATAAAAAAATAAATAAAAAACATCTTTAAAAAAAACCTTGTTTCGGGTAGACATTTTAAATTATTGTCGGCAAATTTGTGTTCCACGGTAAATTCCTTATTTTAAATTTAAATTTAAGCCCATCAAAATGCTTGTTTTAACACATTTTTATTTTTTATTACATGTTCATAGTAGACGGAGTAAAACTCTTTTTTTTTTTTTTTTAAATCACCATTATACCCCAAATAATTGCTAAAGTTATCCCTTAAATCCCGAAAATTCGACATATATTTTTTTTTCAACAAAAAAATTATAAAATTCTTCTAATCCACACTAGATATTTGATATAGCTTTCGATAAAAATAAATATCGTTAGGTTTAGGTTAGTATTTTGGCCCCAATTCCAAAATTAAGTTTTGTATGAAACAGACCGCGCAGCCGTTCCTCTTAATTTTATTTATTATCTCCTAGATAAAATACTTCAAAACAAAATGTTTAGAAATTGTTACATAGTTACTGTCCAAGAAATATAAAAATATGTCTACTCACGCTTACGTAATATCTTGTAGATATGAGGCTATGATACTGATTAATTAGTAAGTTAGAACAATGTCTAAATAATTATAATTTGTCTCTTTAAATATGTACCTGGTATAGATAAAACATAGGAGGATATTGTGTTTATAAAAATATGGATAATATTAGATTCCTTTTAGTTGTATCACATAAATAAAATTCTTGATCACAAGGTGTGTGATGAATTAGTGTAGATTATTAAATTAAATTAACACAGAAGATGATGGTGGTGGTATAAAATTTATTATAAATTCTTCAAAATTATAATTTTTGATCACACAACTTACTGTCGTACTATTATAATGTTATAATTAATTGAGTTACAGGATAATAAAGTGAGGAGAAATAAGTTAAGTTGATACATGACCGGGATTCGAGAATGGAATGATTTTCTCAAGGCAATAGAGGTTTATATAATCTCGTTGATTTTCTAATGTTTCCTAAGTTCTTGTGTTTTCTGCATAGAGAATCTTTCGAATAAGCGGTTGTAAGGTGGCTGGTAGGTAGGTACCTGAAGGTAGCTACAATAACTATATAGTAATCACTAGTCACTAGTCACTAGTCACTAGTCACTAGTCACTAGTCACTAGTCACTAGTCACTAGTCACTAGTCACTAGTCACTAGTCACTAGTCACTAGTCACTAGTCACTAGTCACTAGTCACTAGTCACTACTCAAGTTTTAAAATTATTTTTACTTCAATTTTTAATAATTAATCATTTTTATTGAGATTTAAAAACCTCATTCTAATATTTAATCATTGTAGAAAACAATATTATTAATCTAAAATGAAACGTGAAAACGGAAAAAAACGACAGAAAATAAAACAGATTTCAGTCGCATCTGGGACGAATCTGGGAAAGTCAATAAATAAAAAATCGGATATTAATGCGAGACACTGTCTGGTTTGCAATTGTGTTCCTTAGGAACTTTTTAATCGTTATAAAGATAGCTGCCAATAATATGGGATAAAAAATGGATAATAATATTAACAAATCTTGAATTTGAGATATGACATCGATGAAGATGACTTACATTGAACTGGTCTCATTAGCTATGTTGGTTAAGCGGTTGCCCTGGATAAGCAGAGGTCCTGGGTTCAAGTCCCAGATGCGACTGAAATCTTTTTATTTTTTGTCGTTTTTTCCGTTTTCATGTTACATTTTAGGTTATGTTAATATTATTTTCTACAATGATTAATTATTTTTACATGTACAAAATCTGTTTTTAAATTTAATCAGTGGCTTAATGCTTCAAAGCATCGTGCTCCCATTCAGGCGTCATGGGTTCAATTATTTGCTAGCTACATAAGTCATCCAACTTAGAAAATTGCAACATTTTTGGCTTATTATGAGGAGTTTAAATATTGCCAGATTATTCTTAACTTGGGAATAATTCGTCTTTTGACGAACATAAAACGGCACATCTTTTTTTAACTGTTAAATTGATATGCAAACGCTCAACAGCTCGTAATATAAATGAAATACAAAATTGACAGAGAAAAATCCGGGTAAATTTCATGACGTCAGAGCTCACCAATTTAGTGTTTTTAGTGGAACATAAGAACCTTTTTAATTTTTCTATTTTTCGGAACACACCATTGGAATCTGCCATATTACGTAAGATATACATAATATATATATATATATTATGTATATCTTATGTATACGCATATTAAAATAACAAAATATTTAAAAAATAACAATTCTAATAATAAAAAAAATATTATGTTTTATTACGATCTTGATTTTCATATCATGTAGACACAATACTCATCAGCGCAATGGGACAAGCTGAGGGTGTGCTACAACAACGCATACAGGCAACTTCTGTAACTTCCAAAGGTTTTGCAGTGCCTCTACAATGTTCACATGTTTAATTGAAACAATGTGACTGATCGTCATCTGAATGTAGAACTATCTTAAGTCGTAGTCAAGTCAATTTCGTTTTTATGAATTCAATGTATTCTTGTTGTGCACAAAGCTCTTAACTAGAATGACCATTGTCCATTGATTTTGTCGACATGTGTAGAAATATTTTCATATTAGAGAATTCGATTTAAATGTCTCCCTTATAAAATTTGCTTAAATGCAGTAAGGATAGTTCTGCATTCAGGTGGCGTGATTACCATCATCAAGATCTGCAGGACACAAAAACATTAAAAAAAAACGATTTTCAGAAAAGGATCACAAACTTTCCGAGCACTCTGCGTTTGTCTGTAACAAAATAAGCATTATATCCAATTAGACTCTGGCAGCCATTCTTTTAAAAATGATTAATTTATTTTTATGTAACGATAATACACTCGGAGAAGTCAATTTCACACGAGATCCAGGGGAGTATTCTGGTCGTAATTTTGAAAAACGAAATGATGAGCTTTTAATTAAGTCGAGTAGTTAAATGGACACCATATCCGGCTCATAATTTTAGATTTCGAAATTGAATTACACCACGGTTCACGCCGGATTACATTTGGGAATTTTGTGGCTTATTAGTGATATAATGACATCTGTGATTGACTTCATAAAGGTTCACACGAAGTTTCATAGATAATTTGAAATTAGTGTATGGGAATGCATTGCCCGGTTAAGGAAATTAAATATAAATCGAATTCGTCGAGCTTCTTCGAATTTAAGTTAATTTACAGTACGTAAGTGTGAACGTAAGTAATGAGAATAATCAAAGAAACTAAGACAACTGAATACAATATCTATGTATTATCTAGGGATAGGTATATATATAGAAATAAAATTCTTTAATAAATTACCGGAAAAGAAAAGCTTTGTTAATAATAACGTTATGGAGTTAAAAACACACCAAAAAGTGTACTAAACTTAAAGTGAATAAAACATATATTAATAATTAATTTAAAAAAAAACTTTTGAAGAACACTCCCCCATAACTTATTTTTGGTTATATTTTCAGTCGGTGGTGTCACTAACTTACTAAAACTGTAACTTTTTAATACATTTATTATATTAAGCATAAACTAAGCGCCGCAGGGGAATTTTTTTAATCTCCAATGCCATACCAATAAATTTCGGTTTTTATCACGAAGGAACGCCGAACGATTACCATTAAGAAATATTAAAATTTCTTCTATTACTTATGTTTTCAGAAGAAATTGTTAGGAAGCTTACCCTTTTAAACTGGAACCCATTTAAAATATCGATCACAGCAGTGATAAAAAAGGACCGCAGGAGAAAATTTTGGTAGGTTCAAGGTCGAACCAATAAGAGATTTTGTTTTTTTTTTTTTCGTTCGAAAAGTCAAACCCCAAAATTCTATTTCGTTTTAAGAATTTGTAAAAAATCTTGGAATTTTGAGCGGCAGATTCAAAACTAAAGTTTGCCTCCTAGACCTTTATGAAAACAGAAAGGAAACTTTAAAAAAATTATCGCATACCTGTTGATATTTTATTTAGTGTACTGTAGGATAAAGCTCGCGGGCAGCGGGTTGCGCATCACTGTTATGTAGGTAAGAAGTCACATTTATTTTATGAAATGTAAAATTAATGTTTCATATTAAAAACACATAAAAAAAATTTCAATCTTTCGAAACGATTCAATAATTCTATAAAAGAGCGTTCAGAGGAACGGCTGCGCGGCATGTCTCATACAAAACTAAATTTTGGATTTGAGGTCAAAATACTCGCCTAAACGTAATGATATATTTTTTATTTAATGGTTTAGTAAATATCTAGTACGCATGAGAAGTATTTTATTTATTTTTGTTTTACATTATGAAATATAGGCCATGAAAGGAATTGCTTTTTTGGGATTTTAGAGAAAACTTTGACAATGTTTTGGGGGCTAACGGTGATTTAAAAAAATTACTCCATCCACTTTGAAAATATGATGAAATATGAAATAAAATTTTTTGAAATTAAAGAAAATTAGCATTATGGTGGTCTTTAAATTTAATTAAAAACGACCAATTTACTTTGGAACAGAAATTTGCAGTACATAATTTAAAATATCGACCCGAAAAAGCCTTATTTTTTAAATGTTTTGTTTTCATATTTTTACTTAAGTAACCATGTTTACATTTAAATATTTAACATTTTTTTATATACTATAAACCCTCAAATAATTTTCTAAGTTGCCTCTAAAATTATGAAAATTAATATTTTTTCATGGCCTATACTTCATAATTTAAAACAAAAACAAATAAAATCAGTTCGGATAGGTATTTTGGCCTCAAATCCAAAATTAAGTTTTGTACGAAACAGGCCGCGCAGCTGTTCCTCTTAAAACTACTCACTAATAAGGTCCACTAATATGAAATGAATAGAAGTTTTACCGTAATTATGAAAAAATAATACAATATTTATTTACTATTATTTATATTTTGGAAGTTATTTGATTTGATTTAGAAAATAATAACACATACTGCCGCCTTCCACCTTCCAAAGCGAACACAAGATCGAGGATCCGGCTAATTTCGTCTACAAAACCTTAATTGATATATCCCACAAAGCACATAATAGCCCTGGGATCCGTTGTAAAATAATTAACTAATTTCAGGCCCATAACTCTACACCGAAAAATCAATTCAGAAATACAAGTTTTTTCAACCATTTTTTTCTCGCCCTTTTGTGAGACCCAACCCATCAATTATTATTACCCAAACGGGCAGGCAATTACAAGGCACATGATAAAAAGTAAAATTTTCTAAATATTAATATTGATTCATGATGATACTAATGTTGGATCCCTTTTCATGAAATGTTAATTGAATGAGCGGTTTTGCTTCAACAGTGTGGATGGGTCGTTTTCCGCGTGTAAAAAACACACATGCCTTAGTATTTCTTTGGTTGTTTTTTATACAGATACGTTAACATTGTTAGTGTGTATGAATACGTACACAAACATGGGCCGGGTCAGATTTGTTGCCCAAAATAATAAGCGATAGTTATTTGTATGTACCCAACTATTCGTTACATGTGAAAAATCAGGGGATGTAACCAAATACTCTAAAAATGACAATACCTCCAGCTCCTGACATTACCCATACACTGAGATTGCAACATGCTACACTTGCGCATCTAGGGGCCCGCGTTGGCGGGATTGGATTTTCCATACATTTTAAAAGATTTTCTGTGAAATATATTCATAACAATTTATAGAAATCAAAAATTCAAAAAAAAAATTATATTAAGTAACCAACATATGATTTACTTCTTTTTGGTACATAAATGAAAAATAAATTACAGAGGCCATTTAGTTTATATTAACAGTAATAAGCCTCGCCGCTTGACAGTCTTGCTCGGTCTGGTGGATTAGAAAGAGAATAAAACACTTATTTAAATAAATGTGGTATTTTTTTAATTTCATGTTTTTCTATTTCTCAACATATAACAATTCTTATAATTTTTTAATTTAATTTATGTATAATTTATATTTAAATAATAAAGTCAAAGTAAGTTTTAAAATAATAAATTAAAGAAAAATTATCACAACTTATTAAATAAGTGTTTTATTCCTTTTCTAAACCACCACACCGAGCGCGAGCAACGATCGACGAGGCTTATAACTATTAGTACAAACCTCTTTTCAACATTTTTTCATTTATCAGCAATAAAGGAGTAATATCATATATAGGTTATCAAATATTTACTATGGAAAATCTATTAAAATGTATGAAAAAAGCCATTTCGTCTGAAGCTCAAGAGAGCGGGTAAGCCGGAAAGTTCCACGTACTAATTCGTACGGCCCTTATCTGTATCCCAATGGCCGCCTTGAATATGATGCTGTCGGTTCGTAGAAAGGTCCCTTCTTTACCGCTGTCAAACAGAGAGTGGCGGTCTTGTGACGAAGCTACCGGAACGTTCTCTCGTCCGTAGGATGGTTTTGTATCATTTGAGGTGTCGAATATCATAGATAAGGCTGGGGTAAGTACAAGTATTTGAATCGTCACAAGGTAAGGATGAGTCAAAGAGTGAAAAACGTTTAAAATTGTTTAATCAGTTATTTTCCACAACAAAGGTACTAATTTTCATAGTTTTGTTGTGAAAATATAAGAACATTTTTACCATCTGATTTCATTTGAGTTTTTTTTACGATTGGAATATAATACAAGACTACTAACAGAGACTCGAAGCTCTCACAATTGTGTATTGTGTTCATAAAATCTCATATTTTACCACAAACATCAAACCGACTCAACGAAATAAAAAAAGGAAAGCAACCCGCCAATCCATACCTGGTCGCGGTTAATGTCTTTTGTGTTAACCTCAGCTTAGAGCGGCCTATAGAGTTGTTATACTCCCGCCAAAATGTGATAATAATAACGTTGTTATCTGTCAAGAGGATTTGTAACGCGCGTTCTTATTCAAAATTGACTGCACCCATCCCAAAACCATTAAACCTTGAAGCTCCCAAACCATCCACACGAAAATGAGCTTAACACTTGTGTTGTTAACGGTGGGTTTTGCTGGTCGTTGCGATGGTGGGTGGGTGGTTTTGAAGCGCGGGTTTGAGGCTTCACAGTAATATAGTTGTACCGAAACGGGCCATTTTTCATTTTTTAATATGCACCTTTTCCGAGCGGGATACTTACTCATGTATTAGGTAATGCGCCGAGGTGCGATGGCGCTGCACTAGGGACGATAGTTTAGTGATAATTCTTTTCAGAAAAAAAAATTATGATTTGAGAAATTCTTGTTAAATAACATTTTTACCAGAATTTTTATCAGATTTTTAAAAGATTTTTTTTGCTATTTTTATAGCTAATATAAAAAGTTTTTATCCAAATTTGCATAAAAAATATCGCCTTTCAATTTTTCCCTTGTAAACATCAATTAAGTCCAATTATTCTATAAGATCATAAAATGCACAAGAAACCAAAAAATATTGGATTTCTGAATATTTTGGGGAAAATTTCACAAAATTTTCCGGTCTTAATAATTTTGATTTTTTCCATAAATTCAAATTTTTGTTGTTACGGAGTCCTAGCTGCTTCCAACCGTCTGGTATAATATGAGGCGGAAGGTATAGGGGAAGGGAAGGAAATGGGGGAGAAGAAGGTGAGGAAGTACCTGGCTATTTAGATCTGATCACCAAACACGGCTAAAGCCATTTCATTCAACGTTTCGATCCTGAATGGTCGTCTTTCACCAGAGAGACTTAAAGTATTTACCATTCTGGAACGTGCCGCAAATATTATACAAATTTACTTGCCCATGCCGGGATTGGAAACCACGACCTCCTGATTCGTAGTAAAGGATCGTAATTACTCAACCACGGAGGACGTCATAAGCTTACAATATGATTGTACCACCCCAGCTAGAAGATCTCTTGTACGGGTACAAGAGTCTCGAGGGCACTGTTTTGTTAGGACTTGGAACACATGCTCTGTGGGTGGGTTAGTACCTATTTACCCTCATAATATGTTAAAACAATATTTTGAGTATTTTATTTCGAAAAAAAATAAGTAGATACTAGCTCCAGTTATAAATAAAAGATACAATGTAAACCTGAAACTTATAAAAACCAGTTTTCTCTAGTGGTTCACCCAAGGCATTCAGTCGTTATGGTGAATAAAGAGGAAAAAAAATTTTTTTGAATAATAAAAAAAATTCTAGACGCGAGGGCACAAACAAATCAGAAGGTATATCTATATATGTAAAAATCAATGTAAGTTTGTTTGTTTGTTTGTCCTCGATTTTCTCGGTGTTAAAAATTAGTGGACCGGTTTCGCTGAAAATAGCACAGTTTGTTTTTATTAGTGTCGGGAAGGTTTAGAGAGTAGATTGAATGGAATCCAATATGTTAAACTGTTGATATAACGTTTTGAGATTAGCATAAAAAACATTGAACCCTCCATGTTTTATTTATGTTAGTCCATAGATATAACACTCTAGTTAGCCACAGATTGCATATTCAAAAGAAGAAAGTTTTTTTGGGTAGAATATTTTCAAAATGGAAAAAACTAGTAGATGCCTACTTAAGAACTTTATGATTCATATATATTATGAAAATAAACGTTTGGAATGGAATAAAATATTCAAATAAAGGTTTCTTTATTTGGAGTTAATTTCGCTGTCAAATCAATTATTGTACCCGAGCAAGGCCGGGTACACATCGGCTAGTTTTGTACAAAAACCTCCCTATTATTACCACAATATGTTTATTCAGATATTTAAAACAGTTACCTCGGCCATGGCCAATCAGTAATGGGAATGCTAATGTTCTACAGTTAGAATCAACTTTGGGTTACTTACGTTCAAAGGTCTATACCAACTGATATATTGATTTTCTAATCTTTTAGAATAGATTAGAACATGTAATGTTTAATTTAAAGAATTTTGGCACGAAATATAAACAAAAAATGAGTAATCCCAACGTTCCGTAGCCTCTACGAAAGTTCTTAAAATCCAAGCTCCTGTTCCAATTTTTCACAAATAAAGCTGGTCATTATGTTCACTCAGCAAAGCATATAAAGTTACGCCTTTGATTTTCATTAAACAGTTAGCACACTGCTTAAAGCTCAGAGAACCTTAGTAAGTGTACCAATAAAGTACCGTACAATACTCTCAGTGCCAACAACACAAAAAATAATATTAAAATCATATGCTTTTTTCCCTCTAACATTTAACACCTCACAAAATGCTCGCAATGTGAACGAGACGTGCACATGCATAATACTATAAATACCTACCTAAAATAAAACACATCGTTTGTGTAAAAACACTAGAAATACAAGGTTTAAGCTATACAGTAAATTAACTTCCTGCACAATTCAAAACATCTAGATTTCCAGAATACAAAATATACATGTACTGGCTGCAATCCTCCTAAAATCTCGTACAACATTTTTTGTTGTTTACCATCTTCTATTCTATAAAGAAGAATGTCACGGGCGGTGTGTGTTTGTTTTGTATACAGATCTACAGTTTTATTCCAAGCTTGATGAAATTTTGCGTACTTGAATTTCAAAACAAGAGGAAGGTCACTGTCTACGCGAGATTTCGAAAAACCACACCCTACCCTCTTTCCCACCCCTTGACGCAGAATTTTGGAACTTCTTGATGAAATTTTGCACACTTGACGTTCATATTAAGAGGAAAAGTACTGGTTAGGGATGGGGTTTGGGGTAGGGGAGAGGTAGGGGGTAACTTAAAAAAACTGTCAACGCCTGTTACTTCGGCTAGTATTATACTTCTTAAAATAAGTTTTTATAAGTTCAATTTTATTTGTGTTGAAATTGTTTAAACTTCTTTAACATTTGCCAAATTTAACTAACTAACGACCACTCCGTTTCTCCGTTTTTCAGGGGTAGGCAGAGAGGATGAACCACCGAAAAACTCGATCCTGGCATACACTTCTTACTTCATTCATATTCATACATTATCTTCTATTATTTTGACTTCTGATATTACCCGACTCAAGTATTTAATTCTGTTGACCGTGCCGTGTATGTCCCCGGTTTGTTCTTCCATTCACATTCACGTCATATATTCTCCTTACACTCCTTTCTTCGTTCATTCGCTCTACATACCTAAACCACCTAAGCGTCTCTTTCTCAATCTTATTCATTACGCTTACACCAGCCTTGCATTCTTTGCGAATCTCAACATTCTTCAGACGATCATTCGTGATCTCATTTCTACAGCATTCTGTCTACTTTCATCCTTCCATCTCTCACTGCCATGCAATTTGTTTATATATTGATAAATTAAGGTTTTCTTCTATACCCATTAATTTAATTCTGACTAATGCCTCCCACAACTCCTAGCGTGGAGGACATTAAAAATATTTTGCACATTTTAAAATTCTACACTTTCGCGTTCTTTCAGTTTTTTTTTGTATTAGAGAGGTATTAGAGGTCATTTGGACATTCCAAGTCCTCACATAATCCGTGTTTGTTTATCTGTCGCTATTACATAGGAGTCCGAACTGTAATAATAATAACAATAATAATAATAATAACAACAACAACAACAACAACAACAACAACAACAACAACAACAACAACAACAACAACAACAACAACAACAACAACAACAACAACAACAACACAAACAACAACAACAACAACACCAACAACAACAATAACAACAACAACAACAACAACAACAACAACAACAACAGCAACAACAACAGCAACAGCAACAACAGCAACAACAGCAACAGCAACAACAACAGCAACAGCAACAACAACAACAACAACAA